>JAXDDW010000078.1:1617500-1705000 GCA_034670385.1 Hoplostethus mediterraneus | reverse complement strand
GTTACGTTAGTACAAGACGTTCACGGGTGCGGTAAACATTTCCATGGTAACAGCGAGCTCCACCAATCAGAGACGTCGCTGTTACACTTTAGGATTGTGGGTAGTGTAGTACTTCTCCATGTTTTTCTCAAAACAAGGTTGATATCATACGGACTTGTGGCTTCTACAGGAGCATACGCTATCGTTTCACAACCTACTAGCTTGTGGTGAGTCTACATTGGATGGTTACGACATTATGGCTAATAATCAAAATCCCTATGAGGAATATGAATGGGGTTTTCACTTCTGGAACCTCACTGTTGAGCTCTATAGAGAAGGAGAATATCCACCTCCTGGAGAGCGTTAATGCTCCTCGTTAGAAGAGTCTGAAGCCGTGAAGAACAAAAAACTGTTCTGAGAGCTGCAATTTCTGTGTGGTGAATGCGATAATGTCCTCGTGTCATTGGTCTCCAGGTAACCTCTCTTGGCTGCATTGTTAAAGTGCTTACGTACTTGAACGCTAGCACAAGGAGGTGCTCAGCCGCCACCACCACCTCAGAGCGGGGGGGGGGGGGGGGCGTGAAAGGAAACGGTAACGCTGCGTATGAACGTGATTACGGTTCAGAAAAGGGCACCGTGCATGTAGGGACGGTCATAGATGCAAGCGTAAACAAAAACAAGATTTGTTAGGAGGAAAAAGTGCAATATTACGTCGTCTGTGGAATTGCAAAACACACACACACACACACCTTCTCTCTCTCTCTCTCTCTCTCTCTCTCAAACACACACACACTTTCTGACGGCCATAACTCAAAGGTCACGGGCGCCCTGGAGCGTGTAGTATCTTACCACACCTCAGTGGTCCAACGCAGCTCCCAGGTGAGAAGGGATGCTGTGGGCTCAGCATGCTGATGCAAGCACATCTCCCCTCGAAGAACAGAGCGGAGCAAAGTAATTTGTTTGTGTGTGTCATTGTCATAGATCGCATGCGACTCGGCGCATGTGTGTGTGTGTGTGTGTGTGTGTGTTGAAGGAACTTGCAGGCTTTCGCATTCTTTGCCAGGTGCCTTTTTTTTTCAGGGGGACGGTGTCACGGCGGGCAAAAAAAAAACCAACAACACAAGCCGAAGCGCTGCAATCTCTCTAATTGATCGCGCCGCTGTGCTTCCCCCTCCCCCGTCACCGGGAGTCGCCGGGCTTCGGTGTCGCCGTTTTGACAGGCGTCACCTTGTTCCGTATCAGCCGCGAGACGCGCAGCGGTTTGCTAGGTAGAGGTTTGTCCCCCCGGGTATGCGCGTTAGCAGAATCCAAAATGAATTTCAGTCAACATTTCACGTCTTTTTTTGAAATGAGTCTTCACCGAGATGACAGTAAGCAAAGGTGGCCGGAGATCGAACCCCGACACTGACCTCAGATCAAAAATCCCACCAGAACTTTCTTTCCTTTCCTTCTTCATCACTACTTTCCCACTGTCTGAGTAAAAGGAGTAGAAACACTGAAGGTGAGTGGATTGGCCGCTATCCTTTTTAGGGGGGGGGGGGATGGTAGACAATAGCAATTAGGAGAGAGCCATTAGGCAATTGGGTTGTAATAGGCCATTGGAAAGTTGTCCTTAAACTTTTTCACAACCTTTACTTTTGCTCCTTACTCTTTCCCACTCTGCCGATATTGTCTGGATTGTGTCCGTCCAACTCTTTTGCCTCGTCCTCCTTAATTCTCTTTCTCTCTCTTTCCGTCACACATGCTGGCATAATGTCCTGCACACTCTCTCACTCCTCTCCTCTCTCCTTCGCCACTCCCTCCCCCCCCCCCCTTGTGAATAGTAGGATGAGAGTGTGTGTTTGAGGGGGGGTGGTGGTTTAATGTCAGCCCGGGCCATGATCCGCTGTGAGGAGTTGATTTGCAGCGGCTCAGAGCCCCAGAGGCCGATTAGCATTCCGCCGCTAACTCCCCAACTCCCTCGTACTGTACCGCGCACGAACCATACGTCTGCCTCCGTCCTCCCCCCTTTCCCTCTCCCCCCCCCCTTTCCCTCATTTCTCACTCAGTCATTCCACCCCATGCCAATAATGAGCCCTACAAATATCACCGTCAGTACTCACTCGCAGCTATCCTGGGGCAAACCCTCTTGGATTTAGCGAAGTGCCTCGCCAGGATGGAGTAATTATCAGCAGGAAGAAATAGTCTTATTCCTTCCCACCTACCAAGTGCGAGTTTTACTTATTGTGACTGTGTGGTAAGTATTGGCTTACCCCCCCCCCCCCGGGACAATAGGCTCAGACAAGGGGCTGAACTTGTGGCCTTCTTAAAAGACTTTCTAGTCTCATTGGCATTGAGGCATCGTCGCGGCTCCCGAGGTTTGGCGCTTTTCCGCTCACTCAATGAGACAGCCTTAATGATAGGTGTGCCAAAGCGGTGCAGTGACATCGATCGGGGAGAAATAACCAGATTAGTCCCTCATTGGGTCTGGGACTACGGATAAGCTGCCCTCCCCTGCAGAACTGGCCTATCCTCTCCAATTGGGTGTCAAGATGAATTGGACCTGATATCGAAAAGATAAATGATAGCTGAGAGTTTCAGATGGAATTTCGACCGTCGCTGCCAAACAGAAAGCAATGGAATTGTGTGAATTTGTGCGAAGTTCCCTTTGGATAAACACTGTACTTTTAAATTTATTGTCCACTGACAACTGTGGAGACGATTACCCGTGTCGACGTGGGTCAAATTCATTTTTACTCCCTGACAGAACATGGAGCTGAGGGGTGCTTTATGAACATTATCCTTCAAATCATTGAGATAACATGGATTGGAACATTAATAAGAAACTCCTTTCAACTTGACATCGATGAAGCGGGTTGGGCAAGGGTCCAAGAAGCTACATTTGTCTCCCGACTTGGGATATCATTGCTTGAGCATGTGGCAATTCACAGTCAGTTATGCGAGACATATATCTAATGGGCAAATTGGCGAGGAGTACTCCTTTATTGAACTAAAGCGGGAACAAACTTTAGGTTTATTGAATACACCCCAGGTGCTCAATAACCGTCAGATTCCATCAGACGACAGAAGCTCTCTATTGAGCAACAGAGATTAGGTTTCTTGACTTGAGCCTCTCCAGCTGAGAACAAAAAGATATACACCCCGAGTAATGTAATGGAAAATAAGATAAAAGAAGAATGAAGAGAGAGAGAGCATATATTGGCATCCTATTGGCATCTCTCAGCATCTTTATACCCCTGGCCATTAGTGTGTCCTTTGACATGGTGAATAGGATGCACTGGCTCAGAGAAATAATCATAATAAAGAACACAAATTTACAAATGCCAACTTCAAGGGAAAGTGCTTCATCATCGGCACTTGGTCGGACCAGCCTCCTTGGACGGGTGTCCCTGCATTCTGGGCCGGCATTAATTCACCTGAGCACTGTTGCTTTATTCTTTCATACATCAAAATAAGAAGAGAGTGTGTCTTTTTTTGGTCCGCAAGTGTATATTTACAAATGAGTGCTTTTAATTTTAAAGAATGACCCAATTCTTCTCTGGTGTCAAAGACATGATGACTAATGCTTTGCCTGGAGACTCGCTGCAAGTGATTGGTTTTCTATTGCATCAAAATCAAGAGATTCATAGATCATGATAAAGTGGTGCGACCGGGACAATGCTTCATTAATGACTAGGAGGGGACACGGGGCTCAGGAGCGCTTTCTGAAGAAACACCTTTTCTCAAGTGCAGCTCAATAAGACTGTGAAATAAAGCCACTTTCATCTGGGCAGAACTTTGAAGCAAACACAAGGTGAAAGGCAAATTCACAACAGAAGCAAGAAAACTTTTACTTATTAAGGGAATCTACACAAAGTATTTGCAGAGGAGCACTATTGTGTGGATAGGTATGAGTTGCCACGGCTTATATGAAGACACTGCATGATAATTCGCTGCCTTTTGGCTGCGACACTGATGTTCATTTGATCTTTCCTCACCAACTTGCAGCAAGGCTCGAAGCCCTTGAGGGAGGCCCCCCATTTGGCTCCATCTATGCCCTCCCTGTCTCTATGTGTCTTTAATAGAGACATCATCGCCATCCCTACTTCCTCCCCACCCCTTTACGATTCACAGCTCTATTTACAGTTCCTGCATGGCCCTGCCAAATCAGGGGCCCTCAAATTGGGTAGTTAAGGAGCTGCGGGTGGAGGAGCGCATTTTATCACCAGATATGCCCAGAAATCAATGCACCCTCTCCAATGGCTGTCTTTTTATGGACCGTCAGGGAAATATGAGTGGAAATGGAGAAGCGGGAGGGCAGTGATGTGATGTGAGTGAAGGCC
The DNA here is from genome assembly GCA_034670385.1 of Hoplostethus mediterraneus. NCBI lineage: Eukaryota > Metazoa > Chordata > Actinopteri > Trachichthyiformes > Trachichthyidae > Hoplostethus > Hoplostethus mediterraneus. The sequence goes on along the minus strand of JAXDDW010000078.1, from coordinate 1,700,699 downwards.
TTCATTTTCTGAGTCTGGCCTCCCAGTTCAAAACAGACATTAACACCAAGGGTCCCATTGGTTACAACCCCAGCCTCCGAGTCCATTGTGTGCAGTCGTGCAAGATCTCAAACCTGATTACTGGACATAAAATAACAAAAAGGAAAGTATAAAAAGATGACCTAATCCAGGGTATTCCTGGCACGTCAATGACAGCCTGCTGTACTAACTCCTGCAAGGTTGAACCACCTATAAAATGTATAGTGGACAGTGTGTATGCAGTGGTCTGGGCTATGCTGATTCCATTATTAGGAGCATCGCCACTGCTGAAGGGGGAAACTGCCATTGTTGTTGGCCTGTGTGTCAGCCGTGCTGATTCAATGGCAGCCTGGTCTTTATTTAGAGCGCTGCCTCTCTGGGTCAGACCCAAGGTCATTGCATCACACTATGGACGCTGGCTGCCAACAAAGTAGCCTATCAGTCATCGGCCTTAATGAAGAGGGTGCGGTGTAAAAATAGATGCAAAGAAAGGAAGTCAGAATGCAAGCTTTCACAGGCAACGCTGGCATTGACGCATGGCAACCTGCACCTCTGGATTATCAGTCTGTGTAAGTGTCTCTGCTCCTGACCGAAACATTTTTCACATTTTGCCTTATCCCTACTTTTTTTTAGTAGCCATCTCTGTTCTGGCATACAGGAAGTTGGCAACGCCGGCCTAATGAGAAAGTGAATAGAAAAGGCATTTGGAAAGGCTTTCAAGAGTAGTTCAGTCTAACAGTCCCTTTGTGTCTGCTGTCGTTTCTTTTCTTTCAAATGACTTGCACCTGGAAGACAACGGAAGAAGGCCTATAGGTTATCCTAGGTCAACTTAGTTTGGCCTGTCAAGTTGGGCCTGTTGTAACCTGAATGTCACCCAGCATTGTTTTTAATGTCCTGGGTACCCTTGTTTGTCTCTTGTGCATGCCAATCAAGCCACGCCACGTCCATTTCAACTGCTGTTTTTCTTAACAGCACCTCTCCCAGGACATACACATACACTCAGTCTCTCTCTCACACTCTCCCTCACACACACACACAAGCACAGACACACACAGGGACTGGCATGTGCACACAGTTACATGCTTGTTTGTGTGCCCTGTGGGGCCAAGAGTAAAGCCATCTGTACAAAACGTCATATGAGAGGACGAACCTATGGGACAGTCAAATTGTATTTGCATTCAACATTTATACTCAAACTTCTTAGAACAATGTTGAAACTAACTGTGTGCACACTGCAATATTATATGCATGATATTCTCCATTTTCCGTAAACGCATCCTGTGAGTACACGCAGTTCATCTTAACCCAAGAGATCGACAACTGTGATCAACTTGAGTTGTAAGCATCTAATTTCTTCATTTGACACAATTAATTGACACGGTTGGATCAAAAGTAGATATCATGGTGAAGGCTGGCTATTGTTAATAAACTGAACTCATGAATCAATATTCCCTGTCACCTGCATGAGCGCTGGCGGCCTCCGTGGACCAGGCGTGTTCAGAAACAGTGTCATTTGACAGTATTGTCACTTCCTTTGCCCGGCTCAAATCCGTCTTTAGGTTTTAGAGGTAGCGAGTGGCAGATGGCCGGCGCCTTGCTGAGCGGGTACGGGTTAGCATATCCACCAGCTTGGACTACCACACATGTTCCCCTAGTGCAATTAAGTCTAGCTGACCTCTCAGAGCCCCCTGCATCAGCGGGGTGTTTCCGTCGCGTTTCTCCATGCAGATGCTAGCGCCAGTGTGTCCTATGTGGAAGCCCTCGCCACACATGTCACACTGCGCACATATGGCCGCTCCGTGTCCAGCATGTTTAATAACGCTGACATGTTTTTAGGAAATAACGTTAAGGCGCGGCTGGAACGGCAGCAGGGGACCTAGGCGGACTTGACCATCTGTATGACAGATAAAGCTGTTAAGGTTTCGGTGGTAAGGGTTTTGTGGTGTGTCTTTTTGTGATATTTGTGATACTCGTGCAACTCAGAAGATCTGCAGGCATGCAACAAGTGAAATAACGGCGTGTTGCAGAGAACATGGATGAGAAATGGTGTATGCATTTTTTGTTTTATTTTATTTATTGTATTTTTTTTTTATGCATGGTAGAAAAGTGCCTCACCATTGCTCATAACATCATTCCCAGGCTGGAGAAAATGCTGCAGAAAATCTGACGCACTCTAAACTCTTGAATCTCTCTTTGCATGATTGTAATGACAAATCATCCAGCAGTGTTACTGTGATCTACAGTTGCCTTTCCCACTGAATTTAATGGATTAGGGACATTCAGTATTTGTCTCATGTATATATATGAGAGCTGCATGCATACTGCGTGCACAGAGGCATGAGAATAAAAAGAAGTGGCTTAATATATCAAAAATGTGTCTGATTTATTGGCATCTGGAGTGTGCACTAGCAACAAAAATCATACTCTTGTATGCCATGACTGCTATTTACAGTCATGTGTCTCATTTTAGTGTTATGGGTGATTACGACGGGGAGGCCCACGCAACCGTATATCGGCGCGCGGCTGAATGAGCTGTGAGACGCGACGCCCCGTGACCGCAAGGTAAATGAAAGCCGCTTGCTTATGCAGATGCATTTACAACCCGACACGAGCTGAAAACGCCCCTCCGACATGATGTAGAGATGCAGCGCAATGTAGATATCCATGCATTTGGTGATTTACGATTCATCCATCAATCATCTCCTCCATCCATCTTGTGTAGCTGCACCTCCTTCGGTCTGTCCAATGATCTTCCTGAAGTCAATTTTTTTCTCCCCCTCGGTCAGTCAGAGTATCTATCTATCCAACATCCATCCAATTTGGCAATGTAGAAGAGCTGATCCATTGTGTAGGCACCAGGCTTGCCCCCCCCCCCCCCCCGCTCTCTCTCTCTCTCTCTCTCTCAATGTTGAGCAGTGCAGGAACTTGGAGAGCAGCATGACTGTCACTCTCTGGGTAAATTACTGTGGTTTCCAGTGATCTGTCCTGCCGCACGGGCCAGGGTAGCCTGGGCCTTATCTGCCCCTTTCATCCAATTAGGAAATGAGTTTAAACCCTTCAGTTACACTGGGACAAGCTGACAGTCACACACACACACACACACACACACACACACACACACAGACGCGTAGTGGCCGCAGCATCTGCCCCATCACCCGCACTATTTCTTAATTTAGATCTCAGGTAGGATAACCAGTCAAAACATACAAACACACTGAGGGATAAATAGACTGTCTGTCTAGTCCCACCTCTGCCTGCCGCATGGTGCAGACACACATCAATTGAGTCTGCATCTCTGTTCCTGTCTACCCCCCCCCCACCCCACACACACACACACACACACACACACACACACACACACAAGCATGACGTCCCTCCCTTGGGGATAAACTCACTTACACATACACAAGCACACACACACACACACACACACGTACACACACACACACACACACACACACATCGGGTGGCTCGTTGCTGGAGTGGACAGGCCTTTGTGAGATAACGGGCAAACGCAGGCTGACAGGCTCGGCTGGGCCATTATTGAATTGCAGTGAAGACTATATTACTTTAGAGTGAGATAAAAGACTACATACAAGACGGATGGGTGGGGGACATCAAACAAGACTGTGTCCGGATTGTGCCAGGAGTAATCCGGCTGAAGGCAGCGCTGATTTCCCCCAGGCCAGGTGCCATTTCTCCTTGAATAATTCTTATGAGGAATCCGACAGCAGCTCTGGCTTTGTGCCTTTATTTGTATCATCTCCTCTATTCCCTCTATCGTACCCATTCTGTTTTTTTTTTATCCTCGTCTCGCCCTCTCTTCTATCTTGTTGCTTGGATTGCTGTTGCACAAAACTCTGATGTTATGATTGGAATTCTTCAAAATCGTTTAATTTCATGTGGTGTGCCCTGGGCCGGGGATGTTTCTCGACTGTGAATGGAGAGGGAGGCCCCCCCAGGGGAAATACTCGCGATGGTGTTTGGACGGTTTGGCCTAGAATGCAATATGGATCGGAGAGAAGCCATCTGATGTTGAGGAAACATTTGGCACCTTCTGCCGTCTGCTGAACTTGTTTGCAGTCAGAGCAGTCTTTGATCTCTAGACAAAAACAATGTAAGCAGATGCTTTGTGTTTGCTCACTCCGAACATCTTAGGCTGCAAAAAGGCTGACAGGTACGATGATGATAATGTTGTCTGTGAAGTAAGGGGATTATTATTCACTTCAAAGAGGAAATTACCAACCATGAACACTGTGAAGTACACACAGCCTGTTCTCATCAAATTTCGAGTTATAGTTACTAAAAATACTGCACCGTAATTTTGTAGGATATCGTAAGAATCGAGGGAAACCTTTTTTCCATGACTGAAACAGGCTGCAGTTTGACATGGAAATAGTGCAGTGGAAAGTAAGGGCATGGAGGGTCAGGGTGGTGGATGTACACACTCTGGTCACCCCCGGTTCAAGACCTGAACCTGTTTTCTGCTGCCAGTTAAGTTTTCATTTTCAGCAAAAGTTTTTTCTTATTTAACCATGACCAAAACCTTACCCTGACCTTAAACCAGGTTGTTTTAGTCCCCAACCTAACCTTAACCCGAACTTTAATCAATGTCATTTTAGTTGCCTAACCTTAACATAAAGTTATTTTAGTTGCTTAATCTTAACCATAACCTTAACCTATATGGTGATAGGTTATATGGCTGGCCATGCGTGGGTATAATACGAATCAGTGCATAGGAATAGTATGAATCGGTGCCTAGGTATAGTACGAATCAGTGCCTAGGTATAGTACGAATCAGTGCGCACGAATAGTATGAATCGGTGCCTAGGTATAGTACGAATCAGTGCGTAGATATAGTACAAATCAGTGCGTAGGTATAGTACAAATCGGTGCATAGGAATAGTATGAATCAGTACCTAGGTAGAGTACAAAACAGTGCCTAGGTATAGTACGAATCAGTGCGTAGGTATAGTACGAATTGGTGCGTAGGAATAGTATGAATCAGTGCCTAGGTATAGTACGAATCAGTGCCTAGGTATAGTACGAATCAGTGCGTAGGAATAGTATGAATCAGTGCCTAGGTAGAGTACGAAACAGTGCCTAGGTATAGTACGAATCAGTGCGTAGGTATAGTACGAATTGGTGCGTAGGAATAGTATGAATCAGTGCCTAGGTATAGTACGAATCAGTGCGTAGGAATAGTACAAATCAGTGCCTAGCTATAGTACGAATCAATGTGTAGGAATAGCACGAATCAGTGCGTAGGTATAGTATGAATCAGTGCGGAGGAATAGTACAAATCAGTGCGTAGGTATAGTATGAATCAAGGGTGCATCATTTTTCCGATATACTGAATGTTGTATGATAACACATTGACTAACAACATTCCCCCTTCCTCCATTTCCTATCCGTTGAAGGGTGATAGCATTCTTTTGTAGCTGGCAGTGCTGAATGGCATTGGACTTGACAGTGACGCTGGCATGTCATTAATCAAATATATAGGCATGGAAATCATCTAGGCGCCCCGCCATAGGTTACGCTCAGGTGGAAGAGGAATAAAATAACTGGGGTGAAAAGAGGCTTTTTTCCACCAAGATCCAATGCAGATTCCCACAGAATTCGAAAAACTACTCCGGGCTTGCCTCGACATAATTCTGGAACCTACATTAATAAAACATCAATGCTCAGTGATTTGGGAAAATCTATCTATTCGGGCTGGCTCTCAGTGGTTACAGTGCACGATCATGACCATTTAGGATTCTCCCCATCGTGGACAATGATGTGTTTCTGGGGGTAAGATGCCATCAGGGCAGTGTCCTCTGAAAGGAATATCATGTTCTTATCGCATCCCACGTGGTTGCCATGTTGGATTGCATGCATGTGCTGGTTTTTTTTGTGTGGGTGTCTGTTGAGCAACACATCATCTCTGTCATGAAACAAAAATATTAAAGATAAAAACTGAACTCCCACATCATGGTAACTGTGAAACCTGGTACATATATCTATTTTGATGAACTTAGTCTCCAAATTTCATCGGCCTCCATGATGTATTTTCAAGGTTTCGCCATCGAGTGCCAATCTTGGTCCATCGCATTCTTGGACTACCATATAAAAACAGTCTGAAAACAACATGGACACCTTTACACAAGGTGATACGACTAGCTCTACATCCACATTTTGTCAAGCACCCTTTTTCAGTGGCATAATGCAGCTAATGTGGTTTATTGAATGAAAAGAAAGAAGACATCTGTGTGTCTCCGGTAAACAGAGCAGTTTCTTGAGATTCAGAGTGCACGGTGGTGTGAGGACTGCTTCCCCCCCCCATCCTATAATGGATTGACTTCCCCATTTAATCCCCTAGTTTGTGTCATTGATTACGAGCTGAATGCATTATGACCGCTGTGGTAAGACTAGCAATGCAAACAAACATTAGTTGCTCTGTGATTAAAAAGCAGGCTGAAATGGCAAACAGATTGCCGCATACATCCTAAGTTACTCCTCTTGAGGGGGGGGGGGTTGTAGCGAGACAGTTCCATTGTCTTATTTATCCGCTGACGTGATTCACAACACGATAATAATAATTAACTGAGGTTATTAATTTTTAATGAGAGACCTAAATGGTGTGCCCCGAGGGCCTATAACCTCTGGTTTTAATTAATATGTGGTGGGTGCACATTAGGCTTTCAATTAGAGTGGGGGGAATGGCCAGGCAATCACTGAGCGCTTTTAATCCATATGCTCATCAAGGGTCCGAGTCATGCCTTTTTAATCAAGCACTCCAGACCTGAAAAAGGAGGAAAAACACACATCCATCAGTCATTCACTAAGACCGGCTAGAGTGATTTTTGGACTTCAAGAAAGTGTTCTCCTTAATGAACTTGGTTTAAGACAGTAACGTGGCATGAAATAGTGAGGGGGGGGGGGGGGGGGGTTCAGAGAGGAGGAGGAGGAGGAGGGAAAAAAGACGATTCTTCTAGAGGAGCTGGCAGAGGTGGTGGGATTAATGGGATGCAAATGAGTCCACATTTGTTCAAATGCTGACAGGCGGAGCGTCACTCTGACAGCGGACACTGACAGTCCAACGAGCCCAAATAAACACTTCCCTGTTTTACCGCCCCAAACAAATGGCTCTGCCGCGCCAAGATGTGACACATTCTGTCGGCTTGCCGCAGGTGACTTGATGCCATTTGTGAAAATGAGAACCCGGTGCCATGCGGAGGGCAGGTGTGTTAGTACATCTTGTAAAACAATACAAGACACACACACACACACACCTTTTTTTCTCCCTCTCTCTGACCCTCTTTACAGAGGGTGCATCGCTCGTCTATTGACCCTGGCCTATATTGATTTTGTACAGGCCTCCAGCATGACTAAATTGTTCAAATGTTTTCCTGTAGTGGAAAGAACATTGTTGTTTGTGAACCAAGGTAATGAGGTAGAGGAGGAGAAGAAAAAGAAAAAGAAGAAACACCTTGTGAGCGTTGCCTTGCCTTCATCTCATCTATCTACCGGCACTTCTTACACATATTCTCTGCCTCATGAGCACAAGCCTACTAGAAAGTGGAAGCTCGTTTAAGATGTTTTTCTAATGATCAGTGGGGCTCCTGGAGTATTTTTACATGTGCTTGAGTGAGTTTACTGCATCTTGTGCATTTTTTTGTTCATCTAAGAGCAAAACACCAGATTGGTGGCGGCATAGCTATGGAAAGTGGATTCAGAGGACTGCCAGCTTGGTTACCTGGGAAGACAGGTTTGAAAATGGAAGGAGACAAAACGGACTGGGCTCACTGACAGAGAAGGGAAAAGCGACATCAAAGATAAGCTACTCTCAATGAAGAGACGCCATACCATTACTCAGATCACGTGCTGTAACATTGCTTTACCAGCTGAGAGTAGATGACATCTTGCCTAGGTGCTCCCAACCCCTAGACAGCAGCATTTTCATCAAATGCGCAACGTGGAATTTCTTCCTCTTAAATTCATTCATTCCTTGCTGTCACACATATGCACACACACACACACACACACACACACACACACACACCTTGGCTGCATAATTAAATATCCCAGGAGTCCCGGGGAGATGTATGCTGCTTGTGAATATGTGATTTTCTCAGCCACCACTGTGGAACCTTGTTCATAAAACTGAATAAAACAACAAAACCAGAGCGGGAGATACTTTAATAATAACGGCCCCGGCAAGTTAAGACCCAACACTGATCAAATGGCTGATCTGCGGCTATAATTAGAATCAATGGATGGGATCGTCTGTCATCAGTTCAATGGACATCAAGTGTCGACTTCTGAAGTGTCATTTTCATACAGCGTCAGAAAAAAAAGATGCTGCAATCAGAAAAAAGGTGTACAGTCTGGCTGGAACAGAGCTCAGTAAGAGGAGTAGTATCACCTAACTCTACCTAGAACTAGAAACACTGTGTGCTTCTCTCACACCGGTGAAGGAGGAAGAGAGAGAGAGAGATTGAGACAGAGAGAAAAAAAAGAAAAAGGAGACCGACTGATAAACAGAGAGGTAGACAGATAAATAGGCAGACAGAAAGACAGATAAATCGGGGGGGCGTTGGCAGCAGCTAATGCACACCAGCAATTATGGGCCATCATAATCACAGCATCCAGTGACAACATAATCATAGCACAATCAGGTGGTGAATCAGTGGCAATTTGCAGAGCATCTCTAGAAGTTGAAGGGGTTGGCGAAATTCTCCATTTGTGCGCGGCGGGCTGAAAAGGTTTAATTATCCTAACGAGGGGGTGGCGGGAGAAGGTAACTGCGACCTCGGCGTGCTTCAAGCCACCTATGAGACGAACACCTGCACACCCGGGTTTCCCCCCACGTGCGCAGGGGGCGAATTCCTCCGCGGCGCGCCGGAGTACGACGACGACGATGCAGGTGTCAAATTGGTCTTGATTGAGAAGACAAGGAACAGCAGATGCACAAGTTGCTCTTGGTAATTTGTCCTGTGATTTCCCTCTTCTGGGAGCCTGTGTGTGTGTGTGTGTCTGTGTGTGTTAGAGCCCTCTCATCTAAGTGTCTGTCTGTCTGTCTGTTCATACATGTGTGATCATGAGCTGCATGAACATCTATTTTTCTTCCTACAGAGGTTGATTATCTTGCCAAGTTTTGGCTGCTGGCCAAGATGCGAAGTTATTGATAAGCTTATAATGTATAATATAATGTATTAGTGTATAGGGAATGCAAAAAAAATGTAAATCTCCAAAGAGACAGACAAAAATAACGGCTGAAAATGCTCGCAAAATTTCGGCGTGTTCACTGAAAAAAAACCAAAAGAAAAAGAAATACCTTTGGGTTATGTTATTAAACTTAGAAATGAACAACAAGGAAACTGAATTAATCTCCACCAAGAAGGGGAGCCAGATAATTCCAGTTGAGTAAATTGAATTGGAATGTAAATGTTAAAAATGATCCACATGCTGGCCCTCAGTTCCCCGAGTATGGGCTCCAAATTCAGTCTGCGCCTCTCCCTCCGTTGCTCAAATATGTGGATAACAACAAAATTAATTATACATATTAATGCTTGCTTGCCAATTTTTCACGCGCATCTCCCCTCCCGAAAACTGCTTTCTTCAAAAAAAAAAAAAAAAAAAAGCCGAACGGAATTTGAACTAACTAATCTCCGGTTGCCTGGGGGGGGCGGGGGAGAGGAGAGAAAACAAGCGCCTTTGAGGGAATAAGTTACATTCTGTTGCTGCGTTTACACGTGTGGCTGAGCACAGAACTTCAGAGCTGGCATTTCAATCAGGAGCCATCAGAGGCATCATTGGCAGATAAGAGGAGTTGCACAAGCTACTCCGCTCTACACTCTAATGGCGTCTTCACACAGGGGGGGATACACACTGCATACAGTAGAACGAATCAAGGGGCTGCAGGAAGGCCCTGCAGGGAAGCTGAGCTCTTACTCACCGACGTTCTTGATGTGTTAGCCTTATTGATAACTTGATTTAATGGTGGCTAAACTGTTATGCTTTTCACACTGCACTTTAGCCCCGGGCTAAGCAGCGTTTCACACTTGCATTTTTGGAAGAGGGTTTTAACACCGCTTTTAACCCTGGCTTAACAAACCCTGCTACGAAGCAGGGTTAGCACCGCTTTTGTGGTGCTATCCCCGAAATGCGGTGCTAAGAACAATAGTGTGAATCGTTGTGGGGTTAGAATGTAACAGGGTTAGAATGTAACAGGGGTTAGAATGTAACGGATTAGAATGTAACAGGGGTTAGAATGTAACAGGTTAGAATTTAACAGGGGTTAGAATTTAACGGGTTAGAATGTAACGGGGTTAGAATGTAACAGGTTAGAATGTAACAGGGGTTAGAATGTAACAGGTTAGAATGTAACAGGGGTTAGAATGTAACGGGTTAGAATGTAACAGGTTAGAATGTAACAGGGGTTAGAATGTAACAGGGGTTAGAATGTAACAGCGAGTTAAACATTAGCATTAAATGTTAACCCGGGGTCTACAAGCTTACAGTGTGAAATCCTGAATACTGAATACCCGGGGTCAATTGTTAACCCAGGGTTAAAGAAAACTAGTGTGAAACGTGAGATAAGTTAACCCAGGGCTATTATAACAGGGTTAAAGTTAACCCTGGGCTAACATATTCAAGTGTGAAAAGCCTAACAGCTCAGTCACCAATCACCATCAACATAAATAAAACATTTTGACTTTTCAACCCCTGTAACTTTCATTGGTCGGATGCTGCCATAGTACTAACACACTGAGGGTGTGTGTGTTTTGGTGTAGTTTTTGTGGGTTCCTCTCGGTTAATCAAATCAAAGTCTAACATGGCGAGGTGTCGCTCCGAGCAGGATTTAGTCTGGGGAATTACACACATTAGAGGCAGGGGCTTTACCCATTGCACTACAAAAGCCTCAATGGCTGCAGATAGCTGATGCAGCCCCCACATGCTGACATGATGCAAAAAGTACTGGATCACTCACAGTAACCCCAGGTGAATATCAGCCAAGTGTATAGTTCCACCATCATCTATCTTGTCATTGGAAGTGTAAAACCTCTAGCTGTGGTGTTATGATTGCCAAAAATTGACTCTTTGCCTTGATGGATGAAATGCAGCAGCAGAAGTTTTGTGATACCGACACGTGACGCGATGTTAAGACCTTCTTATGTTGACGTGATAATGTACGATTCCTGCGGCGATGTGTCTGGTTACAACAACTCCGAGAATGAAACTAAAAACGTACTTTTACGATGACGTACACGCACATAAGACTCAATAACTTCTGGAAGAAAAGCATTAAAAAAAAAAAAAAGTTATGCCTTCGGTGCCGTCAGGGCCATTTGCTTTTGCTCTTCAAACCTCCTTTGTTATGTCAGATGTATTTGCTGGATAGCTCCCAATATCCTTAAGGCTTATTGGAGCGCTACATCCACGCAACTCGCAGAGGACACCCAAAGATAACAGGGAAAGTTGGACCTCTTCCTGAAGTGAGGTATTACCGAGGCTGGCCTGTGTTGTGTCGCTGGGAATTCGTAAGCCGCGGCATAACGGGTTTAATATCACCTGGTGTAAAGATTCATTGGCGTGATCATTGGAATTGACTTTTAAGTGACCCGCTCGCTATAAAAATGAGGCTAATTACACTGGAACGGCAGAGTGTCACCTTTGTGAAAATATCTCATCTATTGACGCCTTCATTTTAATGACACGCGTGACCTTTGTAAGTCGCACCCTTGAGCTAGACAAATACGGAGGGCAAGGCGTCTTCGCTCCTTCCTGAGAGCAAAGGGATGTTGAGTTGAGTTGTTGCTGCGAGCTTGCTTCATCTTTCGTGTTGAAAAAAAAAAAAAAAAAAAGCCTCCTACCTCTTTGCTTCCTCTCCAAGTTTTCAAATCTACCCCTGTCCACCCACGTTGAAATGGAAGACGTTTTAAGATTTGCTGTCGACCCGAATCAATAGATGATTTTTGAAATTCAACGTTGTCTGCAGTGATACATGTGTTGAAAGGGCTCGGGGGCCACTCCTCCTCTGATGCTTACCCGATGAAACACCGCCGACAGCCTAACATCGTCATGTATGTGTGACTTCGCATGAGCATAACATGAGAGCCTTTCAGCATGACGACTGACTGGCACCATAGAGACAGACAGAAAAAGAGAAGAGGTCCTGGGGGGCAGATCTGTGGCAGAGGGCAATAAATCATCCTGCTCCCTTCCTATAGGCCAGTTTCACTGCAAAAATACAATCTGAAATAGTTTCTTAAAATTGTATTTTTCTTAAAACAAGCAACAAAGAAAGTGGAGTCATCTGGTTTATTCTTGCTTGTTTCAAGACATTTAAAAAAATGAAATGAGTAAAACTGCATTGAAAGTGGAATTGGTCAACTTTTTTTTTTACTACATGTGAGACTAAATGTCTTGTACACACTCAAATATCTCCTACATGAGGTCTTCTTGGTATTGGTCCCACTCAACGTCTCAAGGATGTTTCAACCCTGTGGGCCCTGGCATTTCATCTATTGTCAACAGCTCCCTGACCTCTGGGGTTTATCCTGTCCAGCTTTAAGACCACGGTGGTTCAACCCTTACTTAAGAAAAAAAAAAACACAATACATGTATTTCCCTTTTACCTAAAGTTGTTGAGAAAGTCAGATCCTCTCGCGAGCCGGCCCGCATCTCGAGCTCCTCCAGCATCCTGTTCCGCAGCGCTAGACAGTTTTCAAACTTCAAATCCGATGGCAGATCAGTATTTGAGTAATCAGAAAATGATACCTTAATGTGGTGCTGTTGAGAGAGCAGGATAGACCGTCTCAGCAGCTCTACTCCCCCCATATCAATCTACAAGCCCTCAGTCGGTGGCCACCATCGTATTTGAATGACACTTCCGTGTTCAGGCAGAAATCACATCTACCCGAGCTAAATTGACGTGGAGCAGTTTTCCATATCAGAGGTGCTCTCCACCAGTCAAGTGTGTGTGCGTCTGTTTGGTGTGTGTGTGTGTGTGTGTGTGTGTGTGTGTGTGTGTGTGATCTAATTTCTGTATCGTTTCGGGGGTCTGATGCGTGCGTGGGACTCATGCCCACAGCGGAGAGTCAATCTGAGACATCTATTATGCACTTCATCAATCTTTTTGGACTCTTGACATTTCACTAGCTGAACAAATTGTCAGTTATCAAAACTCAATTTCAGAAATGACATGTCAAAATTCACTACCCCCCCCCCCCCCCCACCCCCCTCCTACTCTTGCTCACTCTTCCCTTTCCCCCTCTCTCTCTCTCTCTCTCTCTCTCTCTCAGCATATGCCTCTTCGCATTCCCCTGCTCGGCATCAGCTTGAATTTTCACACATGTGCAGACACACACACACACACACACACACACACACACCTGCGCACACAAACAGGAAGCATGTGTACAGAAACACTTGAAAGGACAAATGAAGTTCAGTCCTCACCCCCACCTCAGCGTTCCCCACCTTTTTCCTATCGCTTAAATAGCTTAGTGCCGGTGGTTTTGTATGCAAAGAGTTAACCGCCGGCGGAGTTAATCGCTCCCGGGCTACCGGCATTCTTGTGAGCAGATAAGGCTGTTTATAAATTGATTCGGTTATGCTTCATTGATAATAAAAGGAGCCGGGCTTTGTTTACCTAACAGAAACACACACACGCACAGCAGGCCTTGTTTGGACCCCTGCTAAATGTGTCTGTGTGTGTGTGTGTGTGTGTGTGTGGATGAATACGTTGGTAAGAAAAATGTTACGCGTGTCTGTATGTGTGTCTAAGGAAGAAAAGAAAGAAAGAAAAGAAAGAAAGAAGGACAGAAAACAAAAGAAAGAAGGAATAAAGAGAAGGAAAGAAAGGAGAAAGAAGGAAAGAAGGTGAAAGAAAGAAGGAGGAAGGAAGAAAGAAAGAAAGAAAGAAAGAAGGACAGAAAGAAAGAAAGAAAGAAAAAAGGAGAAAGAAAAAAGAAGGAGAAAGAAAGAAGCAGAAAGAAGGAAAGAAAGGAGAAAGAAGGAAGGAGAAAGAAGGAAATAATGAAGGAGAAAGAAGGAAAGGAGAAAGAAGGAAAGAAAGAAGGAAAGGAGAAAGAAGGAGAAAGAAAGAGAAAGAAGCAGAAAGAAGGAAAGAAAGGAGAAAGAAGGAAAGAATGAAGGAGAAAGAAAGAAGGAGAGAAAGAAGGAGAAAGAAGGAAAGGAAGAAGGAGAAAGAAGGAAAGGAAGAAGAAGGAAAGAATGAAGGAGAAAGAAAGAAGGAGAGAAAGAAGGAGAAAGAAGGAAAGAAAGAAGGAGAGAAGGAAAGGAAGAAGAAGGAAAGAATGAAGGAGAAAGAGAGAAAGAGTCCGTCAGTGGGTGGGAGTTGACAGGGTCAACCTTGAGGTAAGGAGGAAGGGAGAAAATCATTAGAGTAAAGTAAAGGTGAAAGCAGGCAACACCGAAGGGGGCCTAATCCTTGTTCACTCCCGCTAATGAAAGTCATCAGTCACATTTCTATGCATACCAAGGATGTGTGCAGGTGCAGCGACACACACACACATGAACATGCACACACACACACACACACACACACACACACGCATGAGCGCCGTGCACCGCGTCACCAGTTCCCTTTGTATCTTATTCAAACAAACTGCGGCTTACACTCTCAGCCCCGATGACGCCCACGTGACACACTGTACCGACGTTTGTTTTTCCAACGACCGGCGTTTCAGAAACACTTTTATCTGGCGGGCTAATCTGAAAACCGTGTCACCTTCTTCATTTGGTGATGTCACCTACAGCGTGTGACAAGCCCACTACCCCCCCCCCCAGCAGATTCAGGTCTGGTACTGTATCACTGCCCAAGATAAGCTTTAGAGAGGATTTGAATTTAAATCTTATACCTTTTGAAATAGTGACAGGAAAAAAAATAAGAGACTAGAATAAAACTTTAGTTGAGGAAGCCATCCAACAAATCAGAACACTTGAGTGTCGTATTTACTTATATTTTTAGGCATTTGGCTCATGTCTCATCCAGACTGTGTGGTGCAGCAGCAGCTTATAAATATCAACATTAGAAGCAATCGAGCAATCAATATATGGAACAAAAACTTCTGCTAGCATGATCGTGCATTACAGAGACAAGGTAAGAAATAAGAACTTAAGACAGAAAGGGAGATTTAGTGTTTAAGCTTGTGTTGTAGTCGTGACAACAGGAAAGGATGCTGGCTGCAGGGATGGTGTTTCATGCAGAGCTGGATTATAGTTGGATTATTACGAGGATGTCATGAATAGAAAACAAAACAATGCCGGGGCGGGGCTGCAGGTCGTAGCAGTCAATCACATCGGTAGGTGTTTGTCTACCTCGAGGTGAGCACCGTGCGCTTGGCTCACCGTGGCAAACAGGAAGAGGCGGGGCTCCGGTTCAAACCTGCCCTCTTATACTCCAATCACACGGCCACAAAGATGAGACTCTGCTACCATCCTCAGCCAGCGTTGAAGGGAAGAGAGAGCAACATGTGCGCCTTACAACTATTACTGCCTCAACACTCGCCACTAAGGGAAGAGCCTCGTGGATGTTGTGTGGAGAAATGTCACCGTTTCTCCGCTAGAACCGAAACGTTTTTTTTTTTTACTTGATTTAACTTTTTAACAAGACGGGAGCGTTTTCAGAGCGAGCGGGGGAGTGAAGCGACGGGAGGGATGTGAGATGAGTTGGCGTGATTATCCCAGCTGCGTGTGAGGGGGGGGGGGGACTCTATTTAGTGCTTTTCAAACTCCCTCCGAGCAAGCGACGGTGTCAAATGTGATTTAGTGTTGCATCTGTCCACATAACCTTGACAAGTTCTTTTTTTTGGGGGTGGGGGGGGAATCATTTGATTAGTCCCCTCCACTTAAAATGGGTCTATTGGTTTAATGACATTAGTGTTGAGTTTTTAAACACCACCCCTAGCTGCTGCCTGAGCGATCATGCATATGTAGGAGGGTTGGTGTTCAGGGTGGGTGGGTGGGGGGGGGAGAGCGCCACACCTTATGGGAGAGAGTTTCACCGAGCAAACACCCGTGGGTTATGAGGAAGCGCCTCAGACATCGAACTGTTGGTAATTGGTCACATTGAGGCTTATATGGTTTTATTTTGTTTTGATCGTTCGTTTTCTTCGTTTTCCATGCCTGCTTATTCCTTTTTGAGTGGCATCGGGGCCCTGGAGCGTATCCCAGCATGCATTAGGCAGGGGGAAAGGTCACCGGTCCATCACGCAGACGAACCCGAAAACCCAACCTGCGCAACTCGCTAAGCGCTAACCGCTCAGTCCGCCGTGCTTTTTTTTTTTTTAACGTCGCGGCTAATTTACGTTCCCACTCTGCACGGGGGAGCATGGAGTGGAGGTGGGGGAGGCAGGGGGAGGGGAGGGGATGGGGGAGAGCTGAGGGGGTACAGTAGATTACAGTACCAGCGGAGCTCTCGGGTCTGGGGGAGACTAGCGGCTGAAGATTTACGACGATCAGGAAACTCATCAGAGAAAAGGGGGAGAGAAGAGAGAGCAGAGAGAGAGAGAGGAAGGGGGCGGCAAAGTGAGGAAGAGGGAGACGAAGAAAACATTGACTGAGGGGGGAGAAAAAAGCTCCAATCATCATAAACATCCGGCTGGTATTCCCAGAACAGCGAGCCGCCGATTCTGCCGCCGATGCCGCCGCCGCCGCCGCGTGAAGCTCATCAGCATGCAGCGGACCCGCCAGATTACTCGGGGCACTCTGTAATTTGCAATAAAAAATAAAGATGACGCCAAAAACAAAAACAAATGCGAGATGATACAAATTAGGAGGAGCGCGCTTGGTTAGTCTGTCAAAGCAGTAAATTTTTCCCCCCCGCCGCTCAGGTCGCTAGGCCCGAGCGCCAGGCTGAGGAAATTAATGAGCTGTCGGTTTGCGGGATTTTTTATTCCTCCTTGTATCTCCGCCGTTTTTTTTTTTTTTGTTGTTGTTGCCCCGGACAGTGAATCAATCTGCCTTTACGGTAATGATGCTTCAATGTTGGAAATGATTGCATTAAATTGATTGGATTCATTCTGGGTGTGAAAACGTGGGAGACGAAGCGCTCCCTTCCTGGTGGAGGCCGAGGCCGACGCCCACAACTGTTGGATTATTGACACTTATCGGGACGCCGATACGACACGTGAAGACGACACTTCAAACGCTGATCTACGATGGCGCATTCATCACATCGCGGTTCTGAGTTTATCAGCCGGGACCAGTGATGTCACCCAAACCCAGGATGCCCTAGTGAGGCCAATCCTTTCCCCCCTCATGATTGCCAGGGAAGGGGTCTCTCTCTCCCAGCGTGGAGGCTGGCAGCTGCTGGCCCCGGCACCACGATAAGCCGGACCCCCATCGCTCACGCCCCCCACCCTCCCCCCCCCCCTCCCCCGGCGCTGGCTCATCACTTGGCCTTTCAGATTAAGAGAAAGGTCTTGCGGGTGACGCCGCATGGGAGCTAAATGCCACCCGCCTGCTTTTCAAAAAAAAAACCATATACCTATATAACCTCTGTTTACGCTGATTGAAACATGCTGATATGGGAGATACCCCGCACCAAAAAAAAAAAAAAAAAAAAAGTTGGAATATCTACAGACCGAAATAGGTTAGGGAATGACACGCTTGCTGATGCTGCACTAACGTGGCAGATGGGAAATGAAATTGTTGGCTCTTGCTTGCTGTGTCCCTCCACCTATCCGTCCATCCATCTCGCAATCTATCCTCCCAACAGCAGGAAAAAAAGGCAGGGATGGTTGGGTGGGTGGGTGGTGGCGTAACCCACCTGAAGCTTCTAGGTCAGCACCCGCGGGACCTCACCTCCTCTGTTACAGAGCCCCTGAACCTGGTCGACTTCCCCCTCGTCAGGCTTTCCCCCGGAGTGAGTGATGCACTGAGGGGACTGTCATACGCCGGGCGGCTGAAGGTCCGACCTCTCTGCTCGCGTGTGCGTTTTGAGCGTTTTTTCTGAGCTCTTGTAATAAAGGCGAGGGAAACACGGCTCCTTGTCTTCGGGAGCTGCACGCTAACCCGCTGTTTTCCCCCGACCGCTAAGCTGTCGTTTCCCCGTGTCTCCGCCTGTGTTCCACTTAGGGCCAACAAAAAAAGCAACATTATGGGTCACCGGCGAAGTCTCAGATGGTTAGAAATGAAAACGCGACACGGCACCACTCAGCTGCTTTACAACACAGAGAAACAGAAACAGAGAAAAAAAAGAGGATATGTCTGTTAAAAAAAATGAATCGGATGGAAAAAAAATAACACATCGATCCAGGTTACGTGTCTAATCTCTGAGAATCGTCTTCATTGAGTTGGATGTATTAGCGCACGCCCGGTATATGCGCCACGTGTCTTATCAACAGAGCTGACAACATGCATGCCGTGTGCCATTCTTCTCAGAATTTCAGTCTGTCATGTGTTTCATTTATTTCCAAACGGGCTGTGATACGGCGCCGACTGAAACAGTTGGACAGCGAGTTCTCGTGTTGTCACCTTCACATAAATCCCTGACATGGCTGTCTGGAGATATTTACAGATAGAGAGAGGTGTCGGGGGGACGGCAAAGTGCTGAGACAAACCCCCCCCCCCCGTCCCAACCCCACCCGTTTTTTTATATCTGGACCCATAAATATAAACATATACATTCACATTTGCCAAATCGGTATGGCGGTGGAGATGCATGGCTGGCGTCAGAGACGGAGAGCGGCGAGAAAATAATCCATCATGCCAGAAACTGAAATAGCAACCTTAACCCCCGGTGGACCTCCGGGTCTTGCCGGTGTCTGCTGGCCCGGTGATGGGGGGCTTCGCGGGGGACCCTCGAGCGTCTCCGAGAGAAGAGTTTATGGGAAGAGAAAAAACAAAAATACCCTCGTCGTCCGCTCCCCAAGCGTGGCCGAGGTTCTTATTGCCGGCTATGTATCCATTACCGCCTTCCTCTGGTGCCCCCCCCCCCCCCCGCATCAATATGGCCCGGAGAAAATCTGGTCCGGCGGCACCGTCCATTGACAAAGCGTGTCTGGGCGGGTCGATAGTGTATTAATATGGGACAATGGTGCTGCCCCGCGCCACTAGCCCATATCGGAGTCCGCGGCACGCCCAGAGGCCTGCGTGAATGGCCCGGAGCTCCACCGGGGCTGTGGCTGCTGTGTTCATGCATTTGTGTTCATGCTATCTATGACCGTTTTCCACCCCCCAGAAGTCCCAATAACTGACCACCAGACCAGAGAGAGAGAGAGAGAGAGAGAGAGAGAGAACCGAGGTCCGTCGCTAACAATGCTATCATTCGGCTGATAACGTCGGGACAAAAAGGCGTGCGACGGAGAGAGGAACGGGCCGGCCCATTTCTCCGCGGGTCGCGGGTGCACGGGGATGTGTCGCTTGCGTGGCAAACAACCGAGTTTGTTCCTCCAGATTTGTGTCTCTACATGGCGGATGTAGAACTGGCAGCGAACAGCATTGGCAGTGATGACTGTGTACTAATATTCCAGCTTGTCGGTCTCTGTAACTCATATTCTGCCAAATAAATGTGGGTGAACATCTATATTTTAAAGCCCATTTGAATCCAACATCCTTAAACACATCCCATAAGTCAATGTAAAAAAAGAAAAAAAAAAATGCTGGCATTTTCATTGCCTCGGCTTATTTACGGGCGTATATATTTTTGCGCGATACTGTGCAACCACTGGCAATTCATCAGCGAGAGCTTGTTTTGGCTTAATTGGCCGTTGTCGTCTCAATCCGTTTTGTGTATGCTTGTCACTCCGCCGGTGCCGGATCAAGACGCGGTGCCGTGCGACTTCGGTCTTTGCTTCATTTGGCTAAAAGGAAAGGGAGTAAATCAGTTTTTTGTTTTTTTTACCACAAGCTAAGTGAGAGAATGAAGATCGAAACGATGATAGTCGCATAAAACAAGGTGAGCGCGACTATCGCGCGGAGACACGTGTTCAGTCGCGTGCTTGTGCGTCCTGTCGTGCGCCCAGACAAACATAATGCACGTGGTGGTGTGGTGATTTACCGGTGTAGATGAAACCCTGGGAGTCCCTCTCCCACCGTAGGGCTCAAATCAAAGCTGTCAGCAGGGACCCTGGAGGAAGGGAGGGAGGAATCGCAAAAAAATACCTCCTCGCTTTCCTGCCTCGCTATTACCTGTGTGTGTTCGGTGTGCACATCGAGTATAGGTATGAGTGCATATATCTATTTGTGTGTGAGCATGTGAGAGAGAGAGAGAGAGAGAGAGAGAGAGAGAGCCTGTGTGGGAAGATGCGGGGAAACCTATCAGCCGGCTACGTGGGCGATCGGCGGGATGACGGCGGGGCCTGATTCACCTCTTCCCCCCTCTGCCCGGCCATTATTCCTGGGGATATATATAATATATATATATATATATATATATATTTATACACGCCTTTGGAGGCACGGCGGCCGGGGGGCTTGTTTACTCGCTAAACAACCTTGGTCGCCGAGTGGCATTTTCAGCGATGCCGGGCGGGAGAAGATTGACTGTCTTGCCGGCGCTGGGTGGGTGTCCGCACTCCCGATGCATTCTTTACTCTCCTCCTCCTTCCTCCTCCTTCCTCCTCCTCCCATTACATACCACCTCAGCGCACAACAACGCCGTTCGGATGCACATCTGCGCGTATATGCATGCGCATATGCAAACAGCAGCACAACAGCCAGCACCGTTTTCATCCAAATGAATTGGCCCCCGTTCCGCACGTGAATGATATCTATCCCCAATCCCGGGACCCAATTTCCATGTTGATGAAACCGTACAGTATAAATGCGTCCACACTCCTGCGGCGAGGGCGTGTGAGTAATTGCATGGGTTTTCACCGTGCCATTATCGTTGTAATCATTGTAATCATTTGACCCTCTTTTGGCCAATTCATTAAATGTGCAACCTTCATACCTAGGCGGTATCTGTCGGTGAAGCGGTGCGGGAATGACTCGGGGTAGCGGGGGTAAATTGATTTAGGGAGGCAGGGGGGGGAGGAAAAAAAAGGCCTGCCAGCTCGCCCATCAAAGTTCATGCATTGTATTTACCCGAGCCCCGATTACCTTAACAAGGCACATACATCACGTAATTAATCCAGAAGATTACCATCAAAATCCATAAACCGGTAACATGCTTCCTTGCGCTCTGCCATTAATTATGTTTGTGGCCTCTGACAAAAAAAAAGAAAGAAGAGATTCAATGCAAAGAGAGAGAGAGAGGCAAACCGACGGATGAGGTGACATTTTATATAAACACACCAATTAGACTGAGATTCATTTTACAGGAAATGGCGTCCTTTCATCAAGCTAGCCTTATTGAGCCCACCGCTACCCGGACACACGAGTAGGCAGATCGACGTGACGCGACCGGGTGTCACGAGGTAGAAATATGAACGCGAGGCATGTGTGACACGTTAGTTACACGCAGCACGCATGACGAGAGGTGTACGCGCAGCAGCCATTATGCTCCGATTCAGATATCAACATTGACTTTTCTATTACTGATCAATTTTGTCAAATGATATATCCTCCTCTGCCGACTGAGGTTTTAAAGCGTAGGGGTGGATTTCCAAACCCCATTATTTCTGATTGATGGATATAGACATTGCCAGCTAGACATTTAGGCCTCCAGGCATAGCTGGAGGATGATGCTGGGACCCGTTGCTGGGCTTTGATTCCACTTCAGCCAACTTGCTCTCATTTCTGAGCCATTTTTATTTATTTTTTTATATTCCCCCCGCTGACCAACTTTGTTGCATTTTTTGTCTTTCAAGTTCGAGTGTTTTAAAATAAACTTATCTCGTTCAGAAAGTGTCTGCCAGAGTGTGTAACAGCTTTATTATTCGTGGGGTTACGCTGTTTTGTTAGCCTTGCCTATGGCGGATTCAACAAAAGAGAGAGCACCCTGTCAAAAGGTCATAGCCTGGAGCACAAACAGCAAGACAAAGCAAGACATAGAAATAGAAATCTTCACCATTGGATGGTATATTTATATAAATATATATATAAATATATATATATATATTTTTTTTTTTCTGTTAGACCTTCTCAAACTGTTAGCTATTTTTATTATCGTGGAATTTAATGCACCAAATGTTCAAATGCTCATCTGGATCCCTCTTATTTCTGTCTTACCAAAATGAGACTGTCTGTCTGCCTCTCTTCACCCTTTTCACCTGGTGTCCCAGTTTCATCCCTCTGCACTGTCATTTCCTCCTCCACTCTTTCTTTCCTCCGTTTTTTGGGCCGATCTTCCTTTTTTCCCCCCTCGCTCTCTCACTTTTTTCGCCTTTTTTTGTTTTGTTGTGGATCTTGTGTGTGTGTCTCCTTTTCTTCTCCTCATCTCTTTGCTCATACGTCTGCTCCCCCCCTCCCTCTCCTTTCCATGTGATGGTGATGGATGGGACCTATGGATGAGTGGGCTGTGAGAGGAGCTGTGATGAAGACCGGCCTTGGAAGGAGAGAAAGAAAGAGACAGGGGATGCGAGAGGTGTACGAACAGCGTGGAGAGAAAGGGTGTACAGAGCGGTTTGGGGAAAGAGCAATGAGAGGTGAGAGAGAGAGAGCAAGAAAAAGGGGGGGGAAAACATGAGAGGACGAGTGGTAGGAGGGTGGAGGCCTGCGGGGCTTTTGCCGGGAGCCCCTGCCCTGGTCCTGAGGGCCTCCCGGGCCAGATCCGACACCAGGTGATGAGGGTGAGAGGATGCAGAGCTGACAACTGCTGCATAGACACGTTTCACACATGTAGGAAAGACACACACACAAGCGTGGGCGTCAACGTGTACGAGTTCAAATGCACACAGCTTCTCCAGCATCCAATGAGGATGCGATCGAACCGCGATGGATGGAGCTGTACGAGAAGAACGTTTTAATATTGAATGAGCGAAATCTGTTCGACTCAGCCGTATATCTTTACACCTCACCGCCTCCTACAGCTAAATGCACGGATCTCCAGATGATAGTTAAATTGTAATGGGCCATGATTTTCTACGAGCCTCATAAATATGCCCACGTCCCGTCCAGTCAAAGTAGGAAGTGTCTCCGCCAGCCCGACTTCCTGCTTACGTCCTCGTACCGGGGGGACGTGATGGATCCCTCGAGAGAAAACCTAAAGAGACTTCCATTTAGAAAGCATGGGAGTGGGAGCGCCGGGAGATTTTTTTGACCCTTTTCAACCTCGCGGGGGAGGGGGAATGGGCGGGCGTGCCTAGCTCCATCACTTGGAGAGAGAGAGAGAGAGAGCCCTCTGGGGCTTCTGACACCGGCAGAGCCCTCCAATGTGACAGCCAGAGACACTGTTGTAGCCTAAGGGCAGGTTTCCTGATGACAGACCTCTATAATGTGAACCGGGTCCCATAGCTCGCAGACAGGTGAGGAGGGTCAAATAGGGCAGACGGGCGGAGAAAGCTGTCAAAATGTGCGGACCCCTTCGAGGGTCTGCGAGGCGTCATTCCTTTCTGTTTTCTGGTGCTGTTGACACATCATTAGGCCTGATGTCTGTGATGTGTAACAAAGAGTGCCAAACCTTTTTTTTTTCTTTGCCGTGCCTATCACTGTGCATGTCTTCTTTCACTTGACAACATACAAGCACCTTGACTATGTGTTGGGATCAGCTAGCTCGTTATCCCGGTAGCTTGCCAGTGACAAAAATGCAGAAAATGCCTGCCGTGCAAAAAAAACAACAACCTTTGGTGTGCAAATTTATCCACACAAACATCAACAGGAATCTATCTATCGCTGGTAAACATGAGTCTCATCTTTAGCTAGCTTGTAGGCTAATATCCAATATGTTGTCAAGTGGATGTCAGAGGTACGCCCCCCCCCCACCTCCCCCAACCCACCTCATTAGTCTTTAACAATTTGGACAGCCATTCAAATGCTTTTACCCTTTGGGCTGTATGCTAGGGATGGCAAAAATGGACAATGGGTTGGAAACCAAGGGAACGATGGAGAGACTGAGGTGTGTGTGTGTGTGTGTGTGTGTGTCAGTCAAGTCCATGTGGCTGGAGCTCTGGACAAACATCTATCAGTGGCGACAGGCCTCTTCCCCTGGGCCGTCACCCCAGTGCCCAAGCGGAGCTGACCTGTCCAATCTTATCTGGACCCTGGCTCCTCTGTCTGCCTCCATCTGGGGGGGGGGGTAACACTATCTGACCAACCCCTGCCCCCACCCCCACCCACCCCCCACCACGACCACTAACTGACAACCTTCATCTGTGGACAATCTCATCTGGGCCACATCAATCAAAGGCTGATGTAGTTGGCTTGGTTTCTCGTGAGAATGACTGAATGTGGTCTAGAAAAAAGTGCTCTGGCAGAGGATGGGTTGGAGGGTGCTGCTGTGTGTTCGTACCGCGTGCAGAGAGCATTCACATGGTTTATTTGTTGACTTGCATGATGCGGATAAATAATTATTATTGGCATTATTACAATAATTGGCATTATTGTAATTCAACGTGATCATTTCATGCCAAGTATTGAGAGAACGTGAAAATGAGTAATTGATCATACCTCATGAGCTATGTGGCCCGATATGTCCATTAATTTTCAAAAAAAATCTCAACATGAACCCTGTATTGGCAGAAGACTCAAAAAAACGATTCTCTATCAATTAATGCTGTAGGTCAAAAGTGCAACCCGCTGCCTCAATGTACAGTATGACGTTTGGAGGAGAAGAAGAGCAGGAGAAGAGTTGATTAGCATTGCAAAGTGTATCTAGCGCTTGTTTGCACATAACCTTGTAAGCCGTCGCATGTCTGTTTGCATGCTACACAAATAAATCAACTAATTGAATATGCAGGGAACAGCGGCATGTCAGCGGCAAACACAAACACAACGAGAAACAAAAGTGCGACGCCAACGTGAGCCATTTATTAAACCCCAACGACAGACAAACAAACAATGGGAAATGTCCATCAAGGAATGCCGATGGGAAGCATCAAGGCAAAAGAAAATCTGAAACAACAGTCAACGATCTGCAAAACATGTTGTCAGTCACTTGGCAGTGGTGTAAAAGAGACGACTGGATGGAGGCATGCCAAAAAACTGACCTCAGAGTGTCATATAGGCAAAGAGGATCTACCATAGAGCTCAACAGTGAGGTTCCAGAAGTGAAAATCCGTTCATATTCTGCATAGGGATTTTGATTATTAGCCATAATGTCGTAACCATCCAATATAGACTCACCACAAGCTAGTAGGTTGTGAAACGATAGTGAATGCTCCTGTAGAAGACACAAGTCCAGTATGATATCAACCTTGTTTTGAGAAAAACATGTTTTATTCGCCATGTCATGGAGAAGTACTACACTACCCACAATCCTACAGTGTAACAGCGACGTCTCTGATTGGTGGAGCTCGCTGTTACCATGGACATTTACCGCACCCGCGAACGTCTTGTCAGCTAACATTAATGTTAGCTACTAACGTAACCTAGCTAGCCGCACACAAAACAACAATATCAACACTATACTATTGACAAATGTTAAATTCAAGAAGAAGCGCGCTAAACTATCGTTAGTTTGGAAGTTGTTGGAAAAGTATAATTCGCAATGGTTTATGGGATGAGTCGTTCCTTCACTTCATAAAATAATGATGTACACAGTCTTGTACCTTTGCCTTTTCTGTTTGTTGTTGTTGTTTTATGGTCACGATTCATCGTCTAGCTGGTTGTCTTGGTTCCAGCCTTAAAACTCTTTATAGAAGGATTTTCTGAAATGTCTATGGAGTAAATGAATGGGACATTTACTTCCGGAACCGGAGCCGTAAAAAAAAGTGGGCGCTCACTGTTGCGCTCTAAAACAGTCCCATTACCACACCCTTCCATCTTGGATAGTATAGCCTATGGGGCTAAGGACCGATTTGGGATTGATCACGAGTTGCAGCGTTCGTATTTGCTATTGACGTTTGCTGCGTTCGCTGAACAACGTGCGCTCTCAAAAATCCATTGAATGGACTGCGCTGTTGAAATGAACTGAAATTGAAACCTTCTCTGACAAGGTGATAATTTCAAACTAAGGCAGTAAAGGCTACGGCGCTCCTGACTAGCTCAGCCAGAAACGGGATGTAGCAGGTCATTATGGCTTGGCTGCTACCTGGCTTTTCATAATGCACTGCTAAATGAGATGAAAGGGTGGAGTGCTCAGTGACTGCCAGGTCTGTGTGTGTGTGTGTGTGTGTGTGTGTGTGTGACGCGTCTGTCTATCTGTCTCTCTGATCACTCGAGTGTCAGGCTAAAAAAGGCGGATGTCGTCTTTGAATGAGAGCTGAAACGGCGAGGTTGTCCCATCCTCCCTCGCACTACAACATGATCTAGCACAGGTGAGCCCATTAGCGCGGGGAAAGGTCACTTTGAAAAGCGGAAATCAAATATGGGGATTTGGGCAGGGCCATTAAGCCAACGGGGCTATTAGTATTCATGTGGCGCAGATTAATGGAAAATATGAGCCCTACAGAGGGGCCATAGTATTAAACTCAATAAGAGCTGATTTGCCCAACCTCCGACACCCCTGTTTTTCCAACCCCCAATTTCTACTCCCTTTTCCGTATTAATATTAATGGTCATATTTTCTTCTTTTTTTTTTTTGAAAGGCGCAATTCTGTCAGATTGTGGGGTTTTGTGACTCAAAACCAGCTGTCACTGGTATGATCGGCAAAGGTGTGATTAATTGTTAACATTGCCAGCCGTGCTCAGGGTTTCAGTGCAGCAAATAGTAATGTGTTTCTTGACTGTTGTATCGGGCGATGCTGCTGAAAAGTCCTCTTCCTGATCTGTGGGTTGGAGCTTGTCAGTATGTTGCATTCAAGTCAGCAACCAACCCAGTAACACGAAGAAAGGATTTCAAAAAAAAAAAAAAAAAGGCACTGCAATAAATTAGTTTTTTCTTGCTAGCTAGCAACATTTTTTAGTATTGGAAAAAGCAAAAGTGCACTTATGACTCAATATGCCGTGTCGATATGTGAGCTGGGCTGACGTCCTTCACGAAAGGGAAAAAAACTGTTTAGAGAGTGCAAGACTTTAGATACAATACACTCTCAGAAAAAAGGAACATATACAGAAAAAAAAAAAGGGTTCACAATTGTACCCTTTGTCACTGGGCTACAGCCCCAGTGACAAAGGGTGTTTTTTTTTTGGGGGGGGGGGGGGGGGGGGGGGGGTTTGGTATATGTTCCTATATTTACCTGTGCATTTCTCTCAAACTATTTAGCCAACGTAACTTCTCTTGTATGCATTGTGGAAATTCTACCGTTTGTGTTTATGCCTATCCAATCCTATTCTCTGCACCAGCATTGTACCTGCTTCATCAACCATTGGATAGTGAATAGACCTGGACAAAAACATCAGAATATGCTTTCAGATATTTGACTACTTGACATATTTTTTTTATCCGATCCCCCACCCGGGCCCTCCCTCTCCATCAACATCCACCCTGCACTTGCCCCTACCCGCCCTCCCCCTCCCCCCCCCCAGCCCACCCCGCTTTCCGTTCCATCTGTCAGCCAATAACCTGCTGGAGCCCGCCATGCCGCTAGTGCACCTGTGCCTGCCACCTCAAATAGAGCTGTTTGACGCACGCGGGCACACACACGCAACCAGACACAGTTTAGCTCTCGTCGTACACCCACACACACACACACACACACACACACACATAGGCCGGGCCACGCGTACGGACGGGCAGGCCTAAGTAGTCAGCTGAGGACTACGCCTGGTTAAGCCGTCCATTTCTGGGAACTGCGACAGTGAGATTGGTGGTTTCGGCGTAGCAGAGAGGAAGATGCACACAGCTTGCTTGCCTTTTTATGTTTCTCTCAGATACACTTGCTTCCTGCGCGGTGACGTAAAGAGGACAATGGGAACGCCTAAGGCCACGCTCTCACAGTGCCATTACCTCGCATGGTGTATGCTTGCATCCCTGGCCACCCACACACACACACACACACACATACACACACCACAGGGAGATCACCTGCCTCTTTCCTCATTAGATATAAAGTAATGGCTGTGGTCCACAGAGTCTTGTCCTCCATTCCCCTTGTATACGCCAGTGCCCTCGTCAGAGGCGGGGGGATGTGGCAGCCCCACCCCCCCCCGATGACAGAGTGTCACTCCCCAACTCCTTGGGCCATCTGTTTACCAACATACAATCTCACCACATCGACTTTCCTGGACACAAAGTTAGAATAAATGAATAAGAAAAGACGTGCTTTAGAGATAGAAAAGATGAAAAAGCCAGGGAAAATCTTTTTCCTTGACATCGCCTGTCCCACAATGCAAAGGGTTCATCTTTATCCACCTGGTCCACTGACAAGTTGTTGACTCGTTAAAGGGGCCCTATAACAGGATTTCAAAGATGTCTGTATTTGTATAGGTGTGTGATCAAGGACGTTTAATGAACACTGTCCACATCTGAATGTGTTCGGGCCGTTGGAATTAAAGTTATTGCATTTTCAAAAGAAAATGCTTAAATCCTTTCATCAGGCAGGAGCATGCCTATTCAAACATGTGTCACGCAGCTCACATTCAAGCATTCAAACTGACACATACCTTGAAATGCCTCCATACAGCAGTTTGCATCATTTCGGATCAATGGAACTATATAATGGGACTCCTATATTAATTAAACTACATTTATTTGAAAAACATCAAGGACATTAATCTCATCCTTAGACAAATTCAATTCAAAACAAATGCAAATGCACGATTTAATATTTTTGCAATTTAATTCTCCCTGTTACACGTAGGAGCAGCTACAGTTAGTTTTCAGTGCAGTTTGATGTTTTTGAAAGTGAAGAAACCCTTGAAAGTACTGAGCACAACATGTGGCGCTTCACTCAATGGGAAGCTGTTGGTAAAAAGAACAAAGTCAACTCTTGAATGACAGGCAATTACTAAAACACCTGTTCAGTTTTTTAGGAAAATGTCAAGACTGGAGATCAGCTCGTAAAACACGAGCGCTAAAATTCAAGAATGATTATCGGGCGCCCACTTTCAGGGCAGAAGCGTCGCGAGCAGCGAGCTGTTTGATGACAATCCACAGAGCTCGAAAACCTCACGACGTTTCTTCAACAAAGTCACAAGTGGTGCTTCTACGCTGACAGAGCTTGAGTGGTGTTCCTTTCACATCCTTTCTCGCTTTCTCTCTTAGCACGCGGGAGGAAAAAAAAGGCCACAATTAGTCAGCATTAGTCATAAATGAATAATTGATTCCGATTTGAAATTTAGATGAGGCCGCCAGCGTATTCCCACATGGAGGCCTTGGCACAACAAAAACCTGTCAGAGGGAAGATGTATGTTTAAGTAATGCTACAGGAAGCCTCAACACAACCCCGGTGGTGAGCGACGGTACCATACCATGTCGGCCCAACACCCCGATGTACCTCTTGGCACTCTGCGCTCGTTTTCAAAACAATCAGCGAAAAGCAATGAGAGACTAACTGAGATGATAGTGGCTTTTTAAAATAGGAGGGTTACTGGGTTGTTTCGCTAAGTAGGTGGATTGGAATTAAAACGCTAATCTGTTGTATTCTGCTTGTTCAAGAGCTTCTAATGACAGTGACGTGACGAGACTTCTATTTCTGTGTGACCTTAAAAGTGGTTTTCTCCAAGGTTGAGGGGTGTCGAGTAAAATAGGCATTTTAAAGCCAATCAAATCAAGTAATTGTGATTGGATTAATGTGATCTTTTATTTTTCGTGTGTGACATTTTCCTGTTAAGCACTTTTATGTTTGAAAGTGCTACACCAATAAATGATTATTATTACTATTATTATTATTGTGTGTTCCATTCAAGGACCGAATGTTCCCTCAGCTACGAGATGACCTCTCAACAGCCGAGCAATCACAACCACCGACATTCATAAGCCCGGTGCTTCGCTGAGCTTGCAGACAGAACCAACAGGTTTTCACTCAGTTTGATAAGACAGTAATACTGTGAAAATAACCTTGCCAGGTTTCGCCTATACGCTACCTTTGATCCTCCTCTACAGTCAATAAGGAAAAGGAAGACAGCTAGATAGAAACGGGACACCTCGTCTCTTGTGTCCTTTTAACAGTAAAATGTTACTTCTTCCTCTTTGCCGTCCTCAGCGCATTGCTTTCCTCCTCCTTTTACAATTTAATAACCACCACTATTCCTTATCGAAAAGGGAGTTTTTTTCGGGGGTGCTTGTCAGATAAAGGCCAGGGTTGTCACCAAACTTCTCTTGCTGCTGCCAGACAAAGTCTGTTTACTTTTCGAGTCAAATTCAGTCATCTCTCTCCTCTATCTGTCAGGCAAAGGAGAAACAAACGCTCTATAGAAATCTCCAGGGCATTCTTTCTTTGCTCATTTCTGTTCCCCCATTTGCTCCCATTCTCTTTCATCCACTTTGTGTAGTTAAACGCTGATTGATATTCTGTTGGTCAACATGAGGGCCAATAGACCTTTTTCCCATCAGGATTCAGAAGTGGCCACTTGCAGATTGCTCCTGACACCGGCTGATGATAATTTAACAAAGCATGGAACTGATGAAAAGGCTTATGAGTCGGGATGAGTTTTCCCCTCCTATCAGATCATGTTTGCCACTAATTTATTTTGACACATCGCTTGTTTATTGCGCGAGCGTCATTGCAGCTTGGTATAATTCTAACGCTCTTCATCCTTGTGAGTTATTATAGAGATTCGCCTAGATTGGCATGCATCAAGACACAGCGTCTGGGTAAACATTGACGGGGTCATGTTGAAAACCTTTTTCTGAGTGAAATGAAGACCACCTAGTGCAGACTGGTGAAAATCATCGCATGCAGTTACAGCAAGACATTGGATTCTTGTTCATTCAATGTGTGTACATCCATCTGTGATCAAATTCACCACAATTAATTCCCCGCTACAAAGGAGTTATTTAAGAGAAACTCCAATCTGATTCCATATCTGTACAGTCTCATTCTTCTAAGATACAGAGAGCCTTGTGTTAGAAGAGTTGCTGACCTGAATTTGAGCAGCAAATCTACTTTTGAAATAGCAGCAACTCTGTAACTTATTCAGCATACTTTGTCCCAGTTTGCAGGATGCTGCTGAAGAGCTATCTTAAGATAGAGAAAAAAACATAGGTAATGTCTGGGCAATCCCCAACCTCCTCACCTCCTCTGTCAATCAATAGTCTCTTTCATCGGCAGGGCTTGAGATATCATTAATAATAGCTGACATGCTCCTATAGTGGTAATAAACTGGGGGAATCTGGTGTGTAATGGTACAGTAATGGCACCTGGGCAGTGTGTTACACACTCGACAGCTGCTGATGGATAAACCCTAGGTAAATGGATTTGGGCTCATCCAGGGGAGAGAGCTGCTGCTCTTGGATTGCCTCTGCTTTTGTGAGTTGGGCGGTGGGTGAATAGGGGAAATACAATTGCCGGAGAATGGAATGCGCACGTGGAAGTGTGCTTTTCAAATTAGGGTGGACGGTGGGCCACGGACGGGTGCTGTGGACGGACATGGAGATTTGACTTCAGCCCCGCAGCAATGAGATGTGAGAGTGCGTGAGCGGGGATGAATGAGAATGTACTGGGTAAGTGAGTGCTAACTGGGGCATGTTAAGGCAATTGTCATTCCCCCACCCTCTCGTCACTATGAAGAATGATTTGCTGGTTGGCGTGCCATTTTATCTCCTCAAAACATAGACAAGTATGGACTCGAGGAGTGCTAAAAAGAGCCAAACTTCCTCAGTCGTTTCAGGAGCCTAACGAATATAGAATTATATGATTGATTTTTAGAGGTGATGAGTTGTCATTTTAGACAGTGGGAATAGGAGGGGAGAAAAAGTCGAGCAAAAGATGAGATATTTTTACTCCCCTAACTGACAAGCTTGAAATATGGTCTATCCTGGTTAACCAAAAGGAACACATACATTTTCTACATTAGAAAGAATTCCCATTATTTCTCTCTGAGCCATGAAAATCAATTCTGAAATGATTGCATTCAGGGACGATGGGGAGAGGAGAGTGAAAATAGTTGATGTGCCTTTGGCTGGTCCAATAGATAGAAATAGAGGTTGTTTTTTCCATTCTATTTTCTCATGAGAAATGGCTGAGATGGGGGAGCGTCTAACTATTTCAGTTGTTCTTTCTTCATTTTCTTGTCATCTTTCAATGCAAGCCTCCTCAACACGAGGCCCCACATCTTTGAGCGTTGCACATTTCCTCTTTAGCTCCACACCCAAGGGTTTGATCCATTTGCTTAAACCTTTAGTCAAATTTTGTGGCAAACAAGCAAACAAACAGCAGCACAGGTCCTCTCAAACCATTGCCAATGCTCATCAGCCTTGTTTTTCCAGTGTGTTGTCTTTTCCATTTAGTGAAGCCATAGGCGCCGAGTCGCACGCGAGCTCATCAACTATCAACTTAACGGCTTAAACAACTTATTAACTATGATCCGAATTGAGAAATGTGTAATTACCAAGTGCTGTAGTGGCTTCACCTTGCCTCCCAGGTCTCTTTACGTTCACATTTTAAGTGTTGTGATGATTAAACATCTTATTACTAGGTCTAAGTTCCCAGAGTCATCGAGCAAAACAGGCATGCATTAGGGCCAATGACACAATTGAGTTGCTACCCACTGCAGCTGAATCAGAAACTGTATATAGTGCCATGGCCATATTGTGACCCCCTTTCTAGCAACCCAACATAGCCATATCGTCATTCCCTTTCACCCTTTACGACCACTTCCCTACACCCTGTCAGGGGCAAAATCACCGAGAATTCTCCCGGGCCACTTTCAGGCCAAAGGCAAGGCAAGAGACCGACACTTCACTTAACCCCATTCTTATTTCATGAGTACCGGGTAAGGTTTCGTGCCTCGGCCCTGCATGTAATGTGACCCCCGCATATAGTTTCAAGCGGGGTCTAAAATAAGCAATGGTAGGAATCGCCTCCCGAAGGCCACAGGAGACCCGAGATCCTTTGTTGCGCTCTTTCACGCCGACGCTTTCAAAGGTGACGCCGAGTTCAGCTGGTGGAGATGGTTGGAGGGTAATGGACTTGGGCGTCCGCGATCCGTGTTTGTCCGTTTTTTTGGGATCGAGTATCTTTGCGAATGCGTGAACGTTCAAGCATGAGTGCGTGTCTACATGTATGTGAGGGTACAGAGGAGGAGGAGGAGGAGGCGGCGGTGGATTAAAATGCCAAAGCCGCATCTGTCGGGAGTGGCCCTGGCCCCCGTAGCTCATTCCAGATACACTCATCTGTTAAAGTGGTGGGCGACTGACACCTTCAAGGAGCCGTTGCTTCTTCCACCGAGGGGGCAGTAAAACAAACGAGGCTCTGCCAGAGGATAGAGAGGGGTAGCAAAAGACAAGAGAGATATAAATCCTTCACCTTTTCAGAGGTACCCAACATTCCTAAAAATATCCATTCATCGTTTATGTTGAGAACGCAGAAACCCCTTTACTTCCACACGCACACTTTCCTTACGGGTTTCAGTGTTCGGTGACCCGTCTAAACTGACCCCATATCTCCAGTTTGACTCCACATCCATGTGTGTATTAAACATGAATGAGATGGATTCAATATCCCTCTCCTGGCTTCTCTTGACACTTTGCCGCTGCCTCCCTACGCTTTTTCGCAGCCCATTTCGACGCCACGCCCATCCTTTTTCAAAGATTATTCAAGGTTATTACTTCCTCCGAAAGGCCACTTAGGATGCGCCGCGGTAATATGTTGACTCTCTTCGATTTTTGAAGGGGGGTTCGAGTGTATTTCTAATTCACCGGTGGCACGGTTCACTACATATGAAAACTGCGGTGTGGCTTTCAGCGGACCTGAGGGGAGCACATTTATAAACTGAATTCTCAACCAGTAGGGACCGGTAGGGAGGTATTTGCCTTTCCGAAGCATTAAAGTGGAGGGAGCACCATTTGCGGCACTATATTATACATTAAAAATTGAGATGGGGTGACTCTGCTCCGCTGGTGACCCCTGTCAATATTTGATGGCGGTAAACAGCAACAAGTAAACAATGGTGAAAAAAAGTGATTTGAGGGGAAAGGTGAAGGGGAGGGCACGTCTGCAAGAAACTTCACTGCATGCCAGTCGAGCACTGGATCCATCTTTTGACATGTCGCAGCTCAAAAAAGTATCGGTTCCAATGAAATAGAAATGAGGAAGAGAGGTCACCGAAGAACAAAAACCTCCCCCTTAACTCATCTGTCCGTCAGCCGATCGATCAGGGGTGGTGTCACACACTTTTTCTTATTTCTTTAAGGAAAAATCACAAGAGCTGTCCTTCAAACTTGTGCAGGTCAAAGAAGTTTGCAGCTCGCTTGTTGCCAAAGCTTTTAAAAAAAAAACACCCAGGCATCACTCCAGAGGAAGTACCAGTGCCCCGGGGCTGCTGGGACCCTTGGTCCTGCAGCATAACTGCTGAGCCAGCAATAATCGGGAGGCTGATTGGAAAAGGCCGTTTGCTTGAAGGTAAGGAGATGTGTATGTTCACATGCATGCGCTTGCAGACCAGTTGGACACAATTTTGGGGCCACGTTCTTGAGTCTGTCTGAGATTCCTCAACTGCCACGCTCATCATTGCCTCCTTAAGGAAAGCACACAGCTGGCATACTGCAGACCAACATAGCATCACGCATCATGTGAAAAAGGGGCCAAAGACTATTTAGGTAGCTAAAGAGACGTCATGCACGCCGTCTTCGGATACCTCCGCCTGTCACACACGAACTGACAAATATGTGCTCCCTTCTATGGATGATAAAATTAGAGATTGCCTCAGTGGTATGTGCAGAGGAAGAGACAGAGGGAAGGGGGGATGAGTTAATCATCTCAGAGTAGCTTCTCCCATCAACTGGCAGCCACTTTAATCAAATTATGACCTTGTAAAGCATGCACTTGTCATTTGGGACCCTAATCTCTTCGCTAATGACTAATTAGCCCCATCACCTGTTCCTCCAAACTTCCATTACAACCCCAACAAAGCTTTAAGATAATGGAATAAACAAAGAGGGGAAAAATAATACTTCCCTTGCCACCACCCCAAAAAAAAAAAAAAAAAATCAGAGCAGACATCAATCAACAACTGGGAGATTGATTATAGACTGACAGAGAATAGCGTTTTTAATTTTTTTCCCTCCCTTCCAAGAGGCCACTCTTCAGTGCTCCAGAGGACAATAAGGATATACGGATTCATTAGGAGTAATTAGCCGAAAATAGCTGCCGAACGCAGGCGGGGGAAACAGTGAGCGAATACAGCACGGTGACGCCACCCCAGCGTGAGGTTACCGCTGGCAGACTCTGGGGTTTCTGGAAGTAATCTAGTGGCCCCCCGTCTCATCAATAACGTCACCTTAGGTTTGGGACAAAGCCCGTTGGACCGACGATACAAAACGAGGAGGAAAAAAAAGCACACTCGTTTGTTCCCCGTGTTAGGTCTCGTCACGGATTAACTCGTTTAGGAGGAAGTTGCCCTCAATCTGAGGTCGCGCACGTGCAAGTTCCTTGGTTTTTGGAGAGAATTTGCAGAGGGGGGGGGGGGGGGTGGGTGGGGTGGGAAGGGAGGCTTTTGTTTGTGCCATCCAGTGCCTGTGCAGCTGCGCTACTTGGCGGCAGGCACACAAACAGGCGGCTCCCATTCATTAGGCCTTTTTATATCAGAGACACTCTCTCCTTCTGGGGGCCCGAAGCATCTGCCTCCACATCAGTAAGAGTGAGAGGAGGGAGGAAGCGATGGGAGCGGGCTGAGAGTGGAAGAAGAAGAAGAAGAAGAGGGAGTACACAGGGAAGCCGAGTAAAGAGTGAAGATTGAGAAATCTGGGAGAGAGATAAGAGGCAGGGAAGAGTAAAGAGAGACAGAAGAAACTCAAACAGAGGAGAGATAGCGACCTGGGAGAGAGTTTGACGCAGCGAACCTGATCATTCGGTTGGCCCTCCTCTTCATCGCTCCCTCCTCATCCTCCCTCCCATCACAGGAACATCTGTCTCCAAAGATGGCGAAATGGGAGAGATCTTGGCTAGGCATTCACACACACACACACACACACACACACGACCCGTGGGAGACCAGTGTGCACAGCTGTGTAAAGCTGTGACGAAACAGGATTGTTTTACACGCACAGCCTTTCTGTGTTCTGTGTTTTACATGAGCGCGCGACGTATTACAAACAATTGTACGTTTCCTCGTGTTCAAAACTCCCGATTGATCAAATCACCGCTGCACCGTTCGGTCCGAATCTGATCCGATACGGACCTCAAAGAATGAAGCAACCGGCTTTAGCCAAACTAATCATGATGAAAAGTTGCACGCTGTGAATTGTGGCTGTACGACGGCAGATACCGTGGCCTTTGGTTCTTTATCTTACAGTGATGAATGAGGCACGCCACATCCCAGATGAAGATATCCCACAGGTTCCCCGCCACTGCCGTAATGAAGCAACTTCTAAATAATGTGGCCAACACGGAGGTTGCGCTAAAATCTGCAGCTCATTCAATTTCGTTAAACGATACGCCGGCAGGGGCAAGGACAGTTGGGTTTTGTGTTGGTTTTTTTTAAACATATAAATCATGACATACAGAGTAAATGAGGATTGTCCCAGAGGACATAAATAAAACATCACCTAGCTCTTCATACAAATCCAATTTGATGAGAAGTGACAAGGAAATGTGTAGTAGAAACGGATGAACATGTCATTGTGTTGCTCCCCCCCCCCTCAGCATTAGAAATTATGAAAGGAAGTGGCAAGGTGGGAGTTTGATGTATGGTTTGGCACGGCAATGAAAAAAAGTTGAAGATTGAGGAAGAAAAATAGAAATCCAATATGCATCGTTGCACATGGGAGGCATGCTGGAGCGCCCGCTGGCCTGCTCTCATGACCTAAATAGCTAATTCTTCTCAATCGCAAGGTTTCCGGTGAAAACAATGTATAGACTTATCTATTTTGTGCAACAGCATGTGCTCTTAGCGTTGAAGAATTCACCACCGCCGACGGTGTTTTGAGAGAAAGACGGCGGGGCATTATATGGAACCTGGATGGACAATCAGCTTCATTAAATCCACAATCTGTGTAAATTAACAGCCACAATTAACCTTTATTTATGGCGGACAATGCACCTCTGGCCGGGTGAGGCAACCCATTTGCATGACATTTAAGGGGAAATTGCGCCTGAATGCAGAGCAGGGGGGGGAACCTGTGTTACATGTTTAAAAAAAACACACCGCCTCCAATCTATCTGGAATCCTGCAGGCCACGGGGCCCGAGAGGAGGAAAATAACATTGCTTTGTTGAGAAAAAGGGCCGAAAGAATACAGATACATGAAAGCGAAGGGAGGCGGTGGATACAGCAAACAAAATGATTACACATTTTAGAGCAATTTCTGGGTCCTGCGGTCGTAATCACTTTGTCGATAGCCTTCCAGTGTGCAGGTGCGCTGATACAGATGGTTTTATGAAGATCCATTAAAAATAATTTCGCTCATCGCCAGGCCCAGGAGGGGCCCAACCCAGCAACTAGGAGACAAGCCCAGATGTCTACTTAAGCTACGGCTCAACCCCCACCTCGCACTGATGTGGGAAAACCCTGTCGCCATGGGAACGCGCTGCTCAAAAATTGAACCTGGTGCAGGTAGGAAGAGGTAAAGCGTGTGAGTGTGTGCGTGCCTACACATGCACACACACATAGAAACACACACAGCTGCACTCTTGGTTGAGATTGAGAGCTGCATCAATAGAATGGCAGGATGAAGTGAGTCATGTCCGTCACCACACTACATGCAGGTAGAGACTGCTGCTGTAACTGTCACTTACAAAACCATGGTGTACGGTGTCCATAATAGGACATCCTCAGACCTCAGAGTAAACGGCATCATTCCTCAGACTAAACGTTGTCAGTTCTCGTGTCTCACAGTAAACGGCATCGTTCCTCGGACTAAAATCCTTCAGTTGTTGGCCAAAAGTTGTCAAGTCTCAGGTCTCCTACCAAACGGCATCAGACCAAACGGCCTCGCATGAAATTAATTTTCTTTTTGACGGTGCTGTTCTTGCGTGGAGTGCAGAGGTGAGTAATGTCTGTTATCATTAATTCACTTTGCAAATGTTAGACGGGTTAAAATCTTACACTGGAGAACACAATATATAGATTTAGTGTTTGCCAGTGTTAAGTTTACTTAGTGCTCATCTGCAATAGTTTTGTAAGCTAAAGTTAGCCTAGCTAGCTAACTTTGGATATCTTTGGTGGCTAACGTTAGCTACATCTAACTAAGTAAACATTAACACTGGCAAACACTAAATCTATATATTGTGTTCTCCAGTGTAAGATTTTAACCCGTCTAACATTTGCAAAGTGAATTAATGATAACAGACATTACTCATCTCTGCACTCCACACAACTTTGGAAGAACAGCACCGTCAAAAAAAAAAAAAAATTCATGTGAGGCCGTTTGGTCTGATGCCGTTTGGTAGGAGACCTGAGACTTGACAACTTTTGGCCAAGAACTGAAGGATTTTAGTCCGAGGAACGATGCCGTTTACTGTGAGACACGAGAACTGACAACGTTTAGGCCAAATCCCAATCCTTATTTGTACCCCTATGGCTTCGGCTTGGCCCTACCCCTTGGCCCTCGCTACCAAGGGGTTGGGCTAGAAAATATCTCCCTAAGTATTGGGATCGCACTTCGACGCTGATACGTCATCGATAAGCAGACGGGACGAGTTTGTTGTCGGAGATTACTATGGCAACAATGGTATTATCACAGTGACATTTGCCGTTCATCTGATGGAGATAGAAAAGCATGGACGCTCACGATTCGTTCACAATTTATACGTTTCACGCTACCAATCGATCAAACAAGTCATCAAATAAAAAAGCCCACTGCTTCATTACCAGTCCACTTCATGACAGAATAGCGTTAGCGGGGCTCTGTAGTCTAGCAAGCCGCTCCTAACGTTACCCTGCCAGTCTGCACTGATATTAGAGGAGCCGTAACAAGTGCAGCAACTTCGCTGCTGGACTTTAGTTATATTTCATCATATGCCATCAAAGGGGGAAATGCGACATGTAAATATGTCAAAATGCGGGACTGTCATGCACAAATCAGCCTAAAACAATGTTGTAACGTAACTAACTAACGAAGTAGAGACATCGGCATATTAGCGATTTTTTTGTTATGCTTTTTATGAAGAAACGGTCCATAATACATTGAAACGACATTAAACTAAGATAATACTACGGTTGGAATATTTTTAAAATCTTTATTAACGAAGAAAATACTACATTTGTGGTTCACTTCGGATGGTAGCATAGCGGTCCCCATGATCTTCCTGTTACTTCCAGAGATTCGCAGGGCATTCTGGGTAGCCCTTGGTTTGAAGTGTGCCTCTGAAAAATCTCCGTTTGAAGGGCTACAAACCCCTTCGGCTTGGCCCTACCCCTTGGAAAATAGAGTATTGGGACAGCCCTACCCCTTCACGTGAACGCGCAAAACGGAGGGGTAGGGCCAAGGGGTGTATTGGGATTCACTCTTAGTCTGAGGAACGATGCCGTTTACTCTGAGGTCTGAGGATGTCCTAATATGGACACCGTAATGGTGGTTAAACTATTCCTCACATCGCATCGCCATGTGCTCAACCTCTTCTACGAACCGGCTCTCTTGACGTGGGCGTCCTTGGTGGCGAACATTTTGATGTGTTTTGATTAGACTCCGATGGGGGGGGGGATTATCAAAAGCTGAGAGAAATCAATGTTCTTTTAATAAAGAGGAGTTGGGTGGGAGGGAGACAGACAGCTCTGTTCACGACAGGGCCTGTCTCTGCCTTATCTCCCGCTCCTCAGATCCCCCAGACAGGCAAATATTTTAACTGTAAACACCCGTGGCTCGACAGCCTGCGTGGGCCTCCTGTCAGGCTTTTCCACTCGCTACTTACTCACCTACTCTCTTATATGAGCGAGAGAGGAAAAAAAACGTGTTGATACAGAAACGCACACAAAAACACACAGACCCGCGAAAGTTGTCGCGCAGACGGACACGCGAACACAATCCAGGTGTGCGCTCGTTCAGACCGGTGCTGCGTATGCTAAGTGATACCTGCAGCCGGCATCTAAATCCAGATTAGCCTGGACACCACCAGATGCCCGGGAGAGTGCGATGAATTCCAGTAATTAATCCCAGATTACATCCCGCGCCTCTCGCATCACGCCGGTCAGCTCTGCAGAGTGCCTCGCTCGGTTTTGCGAAGAACACAATGATACGAGGCACCTATAGGCATGCTTGAGTGGATGAAGGGAGGGTTCGAAAGGCAGAGGTGTATAGCTAGAAATGATGGTCCCGCAAAAAACACAACCCATGCTAACACGCCAACAGGCTACTTGCACCAACTCTGGAGTAGTTGCACACTTGATCACTTGGAGCGCTTTCTGAACATGAGAAAAGTTCAACCAGAGAAAGTCGTCTTACGATTGACACAGAATTAGAGGTACCCAAAAAGGTATATGGGTTCAAATGAATGAAGTGAATATTGCATGTTGCCCAACTTCGAGGATAATAAATAGGCCTGGTTATAATAATTTGAGATTGGCACCAATGAAAATTGGGACAGACAGACAATAAAACACATATATTTAAATACATACATATTAAATACATATATTTAAGATGGGCATTTAACACCAAAGGATTCATGAACCCAAAACGCATCCTAGTCATGTTCAAGATAAGATTAAATTCAAGATACCTAATTTTCTTCTGCCCAACACACTCTCCCTCGGGCGGAGGTTGATGACTGGAGGCTAGCAGAAGGGCAGTAATGTTAGGTGGAGTATCGGTATGAGGTAGGACAGTTGCACTATGTAATGCTACAAGGAAATAAGTACATACCACTATCTCTGTACGAAGCAGAGCATAGTGGCCTTCCCTCAAAAGACAACTGTCGTGGAGAGGATAAGGGCTGCCATTACAACGACGGTTCAACAAGGTTGGTTCAAAGAAGAAGGCCTAAATCACCTGTTTTATTCCCTCCCTATCTCCCCCAGGTCCTAGAGCCGGCCCCTCCGTTACTCCAGAACCCTCTCAAACAAACTCATACCAAACTCCACGGAGCCACACCTCGCCACGCTTACTTACACACCGGCTACGTCGAGTTTCTGCCAAGTGTTTGCGAGTTTGACTCAAGCACTGTTTGCAGATCGTGGCAGCCGCTCCAGAACAAAAGTGTGTGTCGTGCGACCTAGTTTGTCAAGTTGTCAAGTTGAGGCGGTGCCTTTTTCTAATGTGTGCACACCCTTAAATCCCATAGTCTGGTGCTGTTGGACCACTTCACTTCACCTCACTTCTTCCCGACATTTACAGTCTCACTTTTTAACCACTCTGTGAAAACGGACCAGCGATTATGGAGGATAGAGTCAACATGCATCAAATGTCATGTAATTGGCACGCAAACCTGGTTCTGAAAGAAGCGACAGTCAGTCTTCTTAAAGAGAATCTGTTGCGTGACACATACGAGACACATGTATCGCTTCGGCTGCGAGGAGCGAGATAAAAGCATCGGTTGAATAGCACGCTGTATCCCCTGCATACTGAACAGCCCCCCTCCTCACCCCTAAAGTGAGGGTTTTTACTCTATCATCAATAAAACTTTGAGCCAATTTGCAGCCGCCCCCCCCCCCCCCCCCCCCAAAAAAAAAAAGTTCACGGCACATTTTCAAAGTCTGCGAAGGTAAGATTTGTTTGAGGAGGCTAATAGGGCGGGCGTGCTCTGGAATGCTTATATTTCGTCTGACCTTTCCAGCTCAATTCCTCTTCCGCGGCTATCGAATCTAAATTAAATAAATGAACTACATTATACATTAAAAGGCGTTTCAATAAAAAATGGAGATCCCTTTGATGCCGCGGCGTTGTATTGGCGTGATGTGCTCGAGAACGCCGCGACGACCCCCCCCCCCCCCCCATTCGGCTGGAAGGTCTTGAGAGCCTGTTTACTTCAGATAGGCCCCGCAGTCATTTCTCACTTTGGGTTGGGGTGGTGGGGGGGGAGGGATGGAGCTCGCCTTTCTCTGTCAAGTTTGTGACTCGTTCTGCACGCCGGCTATGAAAAGCCTCGATCTGACAAAGAGAAATACGCGGCCTCCTCCCTCAGTCATTAATTCATTCTCTCTCTCTCTTTTTTTTTTAGCTTTCTCTGATTTCTGATATGGAAAAAGGCATCTGCGAGTCATCTGCAAGCAGAACCCCGTGCCCCCCCACCCCCGAAGACGAGCCAAGAGCCCTTGAATTAAGTCAATCATTTAGTCGTAACAAATTAATTAAAAGAATAATTAAATCATTAACACATTAAATACGGCAATTAGAAATCGTGTCCTACATGAGTGAATCTGAGTGCATTTTATGGGGGAAGCGAACGGAGCAGCCGGGTGTTTCAAAACACAATTTTTACTTAAGACTTCTTTCCTCTCTCTAACATGTTCTTTAGTGTAACTCCAGCAAGGAAGCTGAAAAAAATCTGCAAACAACAACCAAAGAAAATTCCAGTCAACAACCTATCATGTATAACGCTTCCTTCATGACCACTCTATAATGGACACAGTTAATCCCACACACACACACACACACCCCCTCCCGTTGCCTAGCAACTGTAGCATACCTTTGGAGAGGCAGAGCGGGGGTGTGTGGGTCTGGACGGGGGTCAAGGGGATAAAAAAAGCTTGGCCGGAGCCCCTCGGGATCGATGGCCAGGCCGGAGCGTCGGCCCCCTGATAGCTAGCTAAGTCGTAAGCAACGCTGCGGAGATGGTTAATTCCAGGCTGTAATACCCTCCGTATCCCCTGTCAACAGGCGTGATCTTTCAGTTCCCAACTTTGCTGACGGGAGCACATTTGAGTAACGTCGCATTGGGCAAAGCTCGGCCAAATCCAGCTTTTTTTTTGGGGGGGGGGGGTGATGGGATGGGAGTTATTGCAATCCACTGTTGTGAAGAAGTAAAACTGAAGACGTCTGGGGGTGGTTAGAACGACTTGGGTGACGAAGATAAAGCTGACCTGGAAGAGCAAGGCCCCCGGTTAAGCGGCACCCTTGCCTCAGCGCCGAGCTCAACATGCCACAGCCGCTCCTGGTCCAATTTCATAGATCAATAATCAAAAGCATCCTCACATCCTCCATCATGCTGCCTCCTCCTATTTCAAGGACAAGCCCGTCGGGGGGGCAAACGCCGAGCGGGTCATCGGACGTGGTTTGGGGTTAACCCCGCCAGTGAGTTAGTATGTTTGTCATCGCGGGAGGATGAACGGGAAGCTAATTTCCATGTCAGCGCACACACACACACACACACACACATACACACACACGCGCACTGTTTTTCATGGCGAATACACTGTTGGTGACATAATGAGTCCTGAGGGGAAGGCTGGTGCGGGTGTGGATATGTTACAGGAAGTAAGCAAGCGTGCATCGGCGCGTGAGTGTGTGTGTGTGTGTGTGTGTGTGAGACAAAAAGTGAAAGAAGGCAAGCAGACGGACGGATAGAAAGATAAAGACAGAAAGGAGAAGGGCCTGCCGTCATCTTATTAAGTCCATTAAGCGACACTTAACTTTTTTCTCAAGGGTTTGGAAAACGGCAGCGGTGCCAACAGATCCCTCTCTAACAGTATCAGTGGAAATCAGGTCAGTTGCAGTTGCAGTTGCAGTTGCAGTGCAGACAACAGTTGACACTTCCAGACTGTTTTAACATCCCCGCGTGCAGCATTAGTCAGATAGCGATCGAATTGGCTCTGCCGAGGCGAGCCTGACGCAAATGACTCGACGGCGGGCCGGGGGGGCCTCCAAAAAGTTTTGGCACGAGGTCGGGAGACAGAGAAAAAAAAATAGTCCTCCGTTGAAACTTTTTGGCAGAGGAAACAGAATCACATTCCAAAAGGATAGCGGCGCTCTGACAGGGCACGCGTCGCCTCCTCCTATTCGGCGGGGCGTCATTCCAAGCCCGAGGTTTTTTTTATTCTCCGCGAGACGAGCTCAACCTTGCGTTATGATGATGTAAAAAAAAAAAAAAAAAGCTCTTGTGCACACCAGGGGGAAGCCGGCTATAGCACCGACTCGGGCGATGCCATCACCTTCGACAGCGACGGACCCCTGAGGACACCGGCTATCACCCGCGGTCTATTTGTGTATACGTACGGTGGAACGGGAACGATTTCTCACATCGATTCTCCGCGGTATAAATATTTTTAGAAAGCCATTGATTCTATCGGGCCAGTGTGTTCCGGGAAGCATTAACAGACAAATGTGCCTGTGTGTGTGTGTGTGTGTGTGTGAGTGAATAAGAGTCAGTAAGTGCCTGTGTGTCTAGGAGGGGTGAGAAACAAAAAGGGCT
This sequence comes from Hoplostethus mediterraneus, assembly GCA_034670385.1. Classification (NCBI taxonomy): domain Eukaryota; kingdom Metazoa; phylum Chordata; class Actinopteri; order Trachichthyiformes; family Trachichthyidae; genus Hoplostethus; species Hoplostethus mediterraneus. Next base: position 1,656,358 of record JAXDDW010000078.1, on the reverse strand, counting down.
TCAGACATCGTTGAATAGAGTTCTTGCCACGTCTGATGCTCCGATAAAACAAAATATATTGCGCGCTACGTTCACGCTAACGATTCAAAATACCCCCAAATATAAGACGCACAGGTATTTTGCGAGGTAACATCCAAGTCTTCCCCCGATCACACTCGTTCTCTCTAGCTGTGTGTTACCTCTTTCGATGGAGGTGGCCCGCTGGCCCTATAGGCGGTGTCACAGCGGCAAGCCAAATCAAAAAGCAAGCACACACTGCGTCCATATTTCTACACACTGCAAGGGCTGTCTAATACTGCATGCACACACACACACTCTCTCTCACATGCACACTCAAACACACACACACACACACACAGAGCAATTTTCACCAGAGCAGCATTTGTCTTCTCAGACGCCCTCGCCACTTCTGCTAAATGGTGCAAATGGAAGCTTTAAGAAATTGATTTCTCCGCACGGTTAATCTATGGTTGCCTTTATAATGAAACTATTGGGAATTAACACTCCCCAACATTAAAATGCATAAATAATGGATTCACGTCCAGAATTTATTTAAGGAGAGGCAATGCTTAGATTCTAATTGCACGGGGATAACTTACAGCATGCGTTGTTGTGTGTAATCTTTCCGGGGAAAGTAGCCGGGTGCCGATTCTGGAGATCTCCTGGAAGATATGCATCGACACGGCTAATGGTACTGCAGGCGAGGCTTGTACCTAAAATCAAAGTGGTCCAAATGCAATGAGTTTTTTGAAAACATCAAAGTATTTGCTTTGAAGTAAAAACACGAGATACCTTTTTTTTTCTTTTTCTTCTTTATCACAGGGCTGCTGGAGCTCTTATGTACAGCTAATGGGCCGAGAGTTAATACAAAGCTGCAAACGAAACACCAGATATTTTCCGTTCACACTACAGGGTGCATCTATCTAACAAATGAAGCACGAAAAACTGTAATTAACAGCTATAATCATGCATTTACTGTAATCTAGACACTGCGGAACAATGGTCCTACGGTTGGCGTGCAGAAATATAACAGTGTTTTGGCTCTGAACCGTTTATGGTGGCACGCTGCTATTCATTGTTTGATTATGCTTGGATGACCAGAAGCCATTTGTGTGACAAAATACTATTAATATACTTATGAAGGGCCAAACGGGATCAACACATTTTGAATCACACTCTAAAATCAGCGTATGCAGCATCGTCCGAGTGTGCCGGCTCTACAAAGCGGGGTTAAATAAGGACTATTTCTAATGCACCTTTTTCCATCTCCGACGTGTGAGAAATCTTCCTCTCCCGTGTGCAAGTTACTCTATCAATACTCAATTAAGACGGTGCTTTGCTTACACTTTATCTCGGTCCTAACGAAAATGTTGGCATCGCTTTTAGCCGGCCCAAATTGGTCCACGCTCCACAGGGAGGGGGGGCTAGACTATTTAGCGCCAACAGAATTGTTCTTGATGGAGAGCGAGCCCATGACCTCAGCGTGGCTAGGACTAAGAGCTACACGCGAGCCACGTTGGTGACGGATGATTGTCTCAAACGCCGATGTTTACATCCAAAACAAAGAAAAGGAGATGGACTGTGGTGATCGCAAAGTAAAGTAAGTAAGTAAGCCCCGCTGGATGACATCATTCAGTCCTCCCAGAGTGCTGTGCAACACCGTGCGGACTCTGGTCTTGCTGGGTGGGGATGAATTGGCTCAGATGGCAGATGTGATGAAGGGAAGTACATTTAGCGCCGCACATTCATGCTAGTAAATGTACATTAAAAGGCTATAAGGCGAGCTGAGTGTTATTATCACTTTGTGAAGCAGGAAGTAGATGGTTTAGGTTGATACCAATTTACTACATTAAAGGGCAATTCCGGGATTTTTCAGCCTGGCCTCTATATCCACAAAATCGCCTATCATACCGCAAAGTAGATCCCAAACATTTCGGAGTTGCTCCGGTAGATCGGCTCAGTCGGCAGTTGCGAAACGGTCATATTGTCATAGTTGTCATATTTCCAACAACCCTGAACTCTCAACTCTCAACTCTGACAAAGGTGGTCTATGATAGCAAGAGGGTGGACTTGTTGCAAGAAGAGGATGGTGTAAACATAAATCTTTCTACCGTCCACTTCTTGCAAGAAGTGAACCCTCTCGCTATATCCTTGAGCTAGACTTTAGTTTTCTGGTTAAAAAAAGGTCTGTTTCCGTAGCGATCCTTTCAGTAATGTTGTCAGACACACAAATAACAATCTGGGCCTGTCAGTGGCAAAATCAAGCACTTTTAGTGGACGTACTTTGATGCCCCAACAAATTACGTTGCAGCCATTGAGCCCGTTTTGTGACTGCCGACTGAGCCGATCTACCGGAGCAACTCCGAAACTTTTGGGATCTACTTTGCGGTATGATAGGTGATTTTGTGGATATAGAGGCCAGGTTGAAAAATCCCAGAATTACCCTTTAATAGTTTATGGTTAAGGTTACATGTTTGTAAAAATGTGAACGCTCTGCTGCGACGATTCCTCGGCAAGTAGAGGAACGACTAGACTGTGAACACTCGGAGAGGAGGGTGTTCTCCGAAAGTAGGGGAAATGCTCTGAATTGACAAACCCTGTGCCATTTCACAAATATATACCCAACAATTTGAAAACATTCTGAGCTATAATCCATGGGAGGGTGTCAAACCAGGAGCGCTATATATGCAGACGACGAGATACAGGACCAAGCATATGTCTGCAAATTTGAATTAGCTTCCCCCGGTTCTGATTAGGGCTGCGGAGCTCATCTCATATCTGTGTCGGAGGAATTATTTCACCGCCTCTTTTTTCTCGGGCGCTCGAGTCAGTTCTCCCTCGTTGGTTGCATGATAGACTGTCCCTTCACCATGCCAGGCACGCACACTTGTGCACACACACACACACACACATCATCAGGAAACACTCTGATGCGACACGATTAAGAAACGGGAAGGTGCGTGTGAGTCGACTGTGTGAATGTGGCAAAAAAAAAAAAAATTGCAGTGAGGCGTAATGTTTTCATCATGGCATCGTTGCCGCTCATTGGAATGCCTGTCAGATCCCAATTCATTTGCGGTGATGAACCCCATGCGCACGTAGGCACGCACACACACACACACACACACCTTTCCTTATTTATCAAGCAAATCATTTGTGAGTGGAATCACGTGAGAGGAAGCCTGGCAGTCTGATTCATGGCTAGATATTCATGTGGATCGTTTTAGTAGGCGGCTATGGGCCTGATCCACCACCCCCCTACCCCCCCCCCCCCCCCCCCCCCCCCCACACACACACCCAAGAGAGGCACAACGTACATCTCTGAGCAGACCATCAGCGGTTGTAAAACTGTAGAGTCGTAATGTTCCCCAGCCTTGGGGGCTTATTAGGAGGCATAAAAGCTGCATGCTACCTTCATTCATATTCTCCATAAACGCCCCGCCACATCTCAGGGTTTTTTTTTTTCCCCGCTTCCAACTCCGGGCAGTTGGAAAAATATAAGCCTTCTGCGCCACTATTTTGTGCTGCATGATTGATTTGCAAAATAGGCCCGTACTGGAAATGTATCTGAATAAGGCTAGGATTTGCCTGTGTGTATAAGTGCAAATTGCAGTGTCAGATCGGCGCGTGGATGTTGTTTGTCAGGTGTAAACTCAGCATGGCGGGCAATTTTTTTTCTTTTACTCCCCTCCTCCTCTACGCGCCGATGTCTGTATAATCTGCAAAAACGGGAGTTGTCGTTGATTACAGTTGAGAAAACAAAAAGAACTTGACATTTCCAAGTTGGAAAAAAGGGGGCCTGGTGAATACAGAGCGGCACGCCAGAGATAGTTAGGAGAGCAGATTCATTCCTCAGTTACCGTGCAAAGAAAAAATCCACTGCAGCTTGAAAGCAGACAATTACGTGGGGGGAGGGGGGGGGGTGCATGCCATCGTGGGAATCTGATTTTGGGAGAGCGTATTATACCTGGGTTTGAAAACAGGGCCGGGCCACGGAGATCACACCTCTTATCTCCTGGGTGCGGCGAGGCGGAATTGAAGACATCCCGAATTACAGCGACGGCCTCTTTCCCCCGAATCAAATCTAACTGTTGGTTCAACTTAGAACTAGGTCGCTCACGTCACATGACAGGTAGAAAGGGAGGAGGAGGCGGGCGGGAGAGAGGGGGGAGTTAGTGTGCGAGTGTGTGAGTGGGAGAGAAATAAACAGAGGTAAATAAAATGAGGTAGAAAAGAAACAGGAGGTAGGTGCAGACACACATCCAGAAGTTGCGAGGGGAGACAGAAGTGGAGATAGGCGGGAGGCGAGAGAAGGAAAAAATCGAAAAGGGGGAGGTCGGGGGGGAGGTTGGTGCAGAGGGAGGGAGTCTTTATTTTTGAGTGTCAGGAAATGAGCTACCCCGATGCTAAAAGTCATTTGGTTGCCCCCCCCCCCCCCCTCCACTTCACTGCCTTCCCTCTCTCTCCGTCCTCATCCTCCCATCACAGAAACATCTGGCTTCAGAGCGGGCCAATAAAAGAGCCATCGGGAGTCAAGGGGTGAGCGGGAGGAAAGGGTGTGAGAGAATGTGCCGGGGATAGATAGCGAGAGATAGCGATACAGAGATAGCAGAAAGACAGTGTGTGAGCGTGTGTGTGTGTGTGTGTGTGAGAGCGCTCGGGGGCTGTCATAACTGCTGAACTGGGCCCCTTCAAATGACATCCTTCACCAAATCATATTTCACACGTGGCGACAAAGGCCACACCACATTTAGAGTCGTCTATCTACTCCCCTGCAGGGGTTGGCGACGGCACTCGGGCTGCTAATTCTCCTCTCCTACTCAAAATGGACACTCGCTAAGAATGTGTCTACTTTTAAAGTGTGTACTTCCAAGATGCTGACACCAAACCCAAACCCAAAAAAAACAACCGTAACTGGATTACTGGATTACAGGTACTGGATTTGCACAATCATCTTTTCATCATTGTAAGTACCAAACTGAGGATAGCTACTATATGAGGGTCTTTGAAAGAAAAAAATAAAGCTTTTCTGAAGATATTATTAATTTGCTTCTATAGAGCGCAACAGACGTTTCAGAAAATCCTTCTATAAAGAGTTTTAAGGCTGGAACCAAGACAACCAGCTAGACGATGAATCGTGACCAGAAAACATTTGATTCTGAGCAAAGAAAAGATCGGAAAACGGAAGAAAAGGCAAAAGTACAAGACTGTGTACATCATTATTTTATGAAGTGAAGGAACTACTCATCCCATAAACCATTGCGAATGATACTTTTTCCAACAACTTCCAAACTAACGATAGTTTAACGCGCTTCTTCTTGAATTTAACATTTGTCAATAGTATAGTGTTGATATTGTTGTTGTTGTTTGTGAGCGTATATATAGTGTTTCATATAGTATAGTGTAAAGTGTTGTCATCGACATGGTACAGTGAAAAGCAGCTAGCTAGGTTACGTTAGTAGCTAACGTTAACGTTAGCTGACAAGACGTTCGCTGGTGCGGTAAACATTTCCATGGTAACAGCGAGCTCCACCAATCAGAGACGTTGCTGTTACACTTTAGGATTGTGGGTAGTGTAGTACTGTTTTTTTCTCAAAACAAGGTTGATATCATACGGACTTGTGTCTTCTACAGGAGCATACACTATCGTTTCACAACCTACTAGCTTGTGGTGAGTCTACACTGGATGGTTACGACATTATGGCTAATAATCAAAATCCCTATGAGGAATATGAATGGGATTTTCACTTCCTGAGCCTCACTGTTTTGCTCTATTGGTGCTTTTGGCTTTTGATGCCTCATTTTGATGTCGTTCATCCACATTTCTCTTCATCAGTACATCACCGGTTAGGAGTATAAGTGCCACTTTGCAGCACAACTCTGTGCAAGACCGAGATACGACACACAGCGTGAGGCTTGACGGCGGCGGCGGCAGCCGGGGCCCGAGCAGATGACAGAATAATGACAGGTATCCTTGAGGAGGAAGCTGTCAAAGCAGATGGAGTGCAACGCTCAAACGCGCGGTCCGATCACTGTCATTTGCAATGCTGAACAGGTTTACGCTAGGCGCTGTAGGTAAACCAGGCACGTCGCTGTCAGAATCCCAACTTGGCTTAAGGCCAGCGAGTCAATAACAAGACATCGAAAACACGAGGGACTATCGACGACGAGCCTGGATACGTTTCATATTAGCAGCAGATGAAAAGACTGTTTTTTTTTTATCGAGATGCGTAAAAAAAAACCTGCGCCCATTTTTTTTTTTTTTTAAACCTGCATTATGTGTTGTGGAAAATCCTTGAAATCCAACAGGCAGGAAGCAACAGATTTCATATGCATTGGTGCGCCGTGCACTCAACAATCCCAGCTCCCAAAGTAGGTCAGCACGAATCGGCGCCTCCGAAAATAATAACAAAAGGTGAGCCCCCCTCGCTCTCTCAGGGGTGAATGCTCCGCTTTTTTTTTTTTGCTTTTTTTTTCTCTCTCTCTCTCTCCGCGCGACACACATGCTTCCACTGCGAAATGTGCCGTATCAGCACTGTCCAAATCTGTAGGAATTATACTGGGGGTATATTAAGGCACACGATATTGCATTCAGTACGGAGGGGGTGGGGGGATGGTGGGGGGGGGGAAGGCGCTCGAGCTGCCAGTGTAAAAGTTTAACAAGACAATAGTGGATACACACATTGTAAATATGCAGAGTTTTGTTAGAAGGCGCTGGAGCTGAAATTGTAATGATGTTAGTGTGTGACGGGGCTTCGCCGCCAGGGCCGAGCACGCGCCGCTGTTAGCCTCATCCTTTTTCATCAGTGTGTTTTCCCAACCACCGAAAAGTGAGTTGGAAAAAAACATGGTCTATTCCTCTGGGGTGTGTGTGTGTGTGTGTGTGTGGCTTTCCTCCGAGCAAAGTGCACTCCGTCTACAAGAGCGAGTTAGGCCACTGTATATCACCTCAGCACAGACACACTGTCATTACACACACACACACATACACACAATTACACCATGTCCTTCTCCTCTTTCGCTCAGGTTCTCTCTCACACACACACACACACACACACACATACACCATGTCCTTCTCTTCCTTTCTCTCACACACACACACACACACACACACACACCCTCTGTCAGTGTTTGAACAGAGTACAGTACATACAATGCCCAGAGACTGAGCTTCATGCACAGTTAATGTCTCTGCTGTCCGGATGATTAACGTTACTCGAGTCCCATACCCAAAACGACGCCCGTATTCCGGTCTCCTCCCGCTTCAACCTTCTGTGTTGGGCACACTCCTGGGCTTCAGGTAAAAATAGCTGCTCCACCCCTGCGCCTCCACTCTGCCTTTACAAACCCCGCTGTGCCTCCGCTGGGACATCAGACCTGGGAGAAATTGATTTTATAGAGAAAAGAGAGAAAGTGTTACATGGAGTTAGTTCAAAAAAAACCCAAAAAAACGAGATGTACCCGGAGAAGTTTGAGCTGTATGTGTGTTGTGAGAGAGTTGGTATGACTACTTTTCTGCAAAGTTCGACCAAAAAAAGCGAGCAGAAGGATTCGTAGCACGACTTTGTGCTCTTAAACTTGCAGGATGCACTCGTCCACCGGTTCGAGGGTGACACGCCGGCTGGGCAGAGTTTGCACTCCATTGATAATGAATGGGGCCCTTACGGCGGGAGGCTTCTGGGCTTCCCGCCTGCTCTGAATCAGCGGCGGAAAAACCAGCCGACAGCCCGAAACAGAAACCCAACCAACAATCTGATAGCTCAAGTGGATCAAAAGCGTGGGTTAAGTTATGGGCTATCGAGCTAACTATGATGGGCTAAATTAAATTGATGCTTCTCTTCAAAGGCTGGCCTCCAGGACGATTCACACATGCCCCTTAGACTCGATCCAACAGTCTGCTGAGCTCATTCTCCGCTCTCTGTTGGTTCATTAAACCGTGAAGAGCATCGTTATTTTACAGAAATGACCCCAAAACCCCCGTCCTTTTGAACCTCGACGAACGGGCCCGCTCCTCTCCTCGCTCGATGTTTTTCGGGGGGGGAGGTTTTTTGTTTTGCCGCTGCTATTTATGAACTTGCTTACCGCAGCACGCGCCCTTGCCAACGTCCGCGTCGTCTATGACCATTTCTTTTAACGCCCCTCAAATGTGTAACACTTAGCAAAAAAAAAAAACAAGACGGAAGTCGGGGAAAAGGTACGTGGGCGCCGGCGGCTCATATCAGGTCGGAATCTACAAGCTCAATAAAGAATTACAAAGGGAAACCGTGAGCGGGTTTTCTCGAGTTTCGAGGCTGAACTTCTCTGAGCTGGACGGACGGTCACATCAGCTGCGATCGCAACGCAGGCGGGCAAGCTGCCACTCTCCAATCAACGTTGATTGAGTCCAGGTGCGAGTTTGTCCTTCCAAGTGCGGCGGAGTTGAATCGATACCAATTCGCCCACCAAATTTGTCAGCGCTCACAACAAAACTCTTGAATTATGTGGCTTTTTTTTTTTTTACATCCAAACGGTGTCAAATTCACAATAGCACACGCTGTTCACATCCGCTGCACGTCCTGTATTGTCCTCCCGCAATGAATCCGAGGTCTCGCTGCCCTTGTGCCATGTGTCAGCATGTTCTTTACTCAGTGTGCTTCCTGCACCAATGTCACAACGGCAAATCCCTGTACATTTTATTTTTTGTTGTTGTACTCGGTGGAATAAGTGATTCTGATTCTCTGCTGTTTCGTTGTATTAAAACCGGCCTACAGCAAACCTCAGTAGTCATACGGATACGTCCTGAATGGATTTTGTTGTGAACTTGAAATCATTCCAATACCAATATCTTTACTCTAATTAACAACTTAATACATTTTGTCTAGGTGTGAAAATATATGCCTGAAATTCTTAAAATCCTTCAACATAGAGCATCAACTTTACATGTTAGTATGAACACTGTCTATGTGTTATACCCACATATTTGGCTAGTCATACAATGTGTCCTTAGGTGGCTCCTCGACTCGACTACAACACAATTGTTTCTCATCCAACATGACTAACCGGCTTGGCACCGTTTAAAAATAACCATTCATGAAATGTGAGGACTTCCTACAAACTTCCCTTTGTCCTACAACTTATTGCCCTGTCTCTCTTTAACAAGAAGCGGGCGTGCTTGAATGGAAGAACGGTTCTGTCCTTCACACTGTCTGATTTGCTTAGGAAAGGCGCTCACGTCTAACACTAATCTGAACGACAGCGGTGGAAATCTTGGCTCGGTTTCAGAGGCTAGATTGGGGCTGGCCCAATGACCTTCTCTGGGAGAACATGGAAAGTTTGCCGGCTCAATATGTCACAGCCAGCGTGAGCTTAGAAAAGAGAACAAGAAAGGAATGATTAAATGGGTTAGATCCGCGGCGGGCTTCGGTAGATGTCAGGTCGAGTGTAGCTCCGGTTGTACTATGAAATTATCGACAAATGGATCAGGCTGAAGCTCTCGACGCTGATGTGTCCAACTTTTTTGGGAACGCTGTCACGAACATATCGGAGAATATTTCTGCTTTCAGATGTGATTTGCTGTTTCCCCGAACAACACGGCGCCGCAGCAGCAACACGCCATTTGTCTCGTCACTCATCAGGTTCAGGTCCAACACACCGTTAGTGATCATCGCAGGCAGCTACATGCTAATAAACGTTAGCATTTTATTGGCAACTGGATTACATCTAGATCAGGGGTGTCAAACTGTGTGCCATGGAGGGCCGAGAGTATGCAGGTTTTCGTTCCAACCCAAGAATACACCAGGTGATTTCACTGATTAGTCCCTCCTCTCTGGTTGAAGGTGTGGTAATCAGTGAAATAACCTGCTGTATTCTTGGGTTGGAACGAAAACCTGCATACTCTCGGCCCTCCATGGCACACAGTTTGACACCCCTGATCTAGATGGTTTTGGTCAGCCTGTTTGCAGCAAATCAATGCTCCGCTGACGTAAACAACTCACAGTTCTCCAATTGGGCAATTCTTAAGACATAATTACAGCAACTGAAGTAAGTTTTCAGCAAATTAGCCTGGCACAGGAAGTTGAAACAAAGTGTTAAAATGGGGTTAATTGAATTGTAAGCCTTGTCACAGAAGATTACCAAGCCCAAGAAACACCACTTTAATTGCGTTATTACCATGTGGATTAAGGCATAGGGTATTTTTACCCAGTAATTATAGCTCGACTGTCCGTGCATTTTAATGCATTTTAGTCGAGATGATTTGGGTCGAAATGTTTGACAATCCAAACACTGGGGAAAGTTCCATTACAAAATGTACCCCGTAACGCTTTGGGATAATGATGGCGTTTCAGCTGTCATCTCGCTCACAAAACAAGGATTAAAAGGATATATGGTGTTGGTGAGTAATTAATTTGACAAGACGAAGCCTGGATTTGATGCTACTGATGTTTTAGAGGAGCAACATAAAAGATCTCTCGCCGGACACTCTTCCAGCTGCATGTTGTATTTCAGCCGTGGCTCAATTTGCAGTCGACTGTGGATTGATGTCAATTGTGCAAACAAGACAACGACTGTCTGCATGCATCCCCGTTCCGATGAATCCTGATGTCTTGCCATGTGATAATGCCTGGGTTCAAGCTTGGGTCTGAGAGAGAGAAAGAGAGATGCTCTAATGCTCCCTTGTGTGTGTGTGTGTGTGTGTGTGTGTGTGTGTGTGTGTGTGTGTGTGTGTGTGTGTGTGTGTGTGTGTGGGAGGGGTGGTAGCTGGGAATTGGCTTTAGATACAACTCTGAGATCCTCCAGGACCACTCTGCAAAAAGACAAGGAGCAGATAAAAGAGAGAGAGAGAGAAAAGAGAGAGAGAGAGAGAGAAAGAGAGAGCGAACGAGCACTCAGCTTTTCTCTCCTCCCAAGCCATCTTGTCAAGAATGCTTGAGTGGAGCCATGCTTCAGCCATTAGGAAACCTAGAGCCAACTAGTATGGCTGAACGATGAGAATAAAAACTGTAGCTAGCTTACATTACCTGTGGTTACAGAATGACGTTTACCTCTGTGCATGCTTGAGGCCATCGAAGGGATCTTGTAATGTGTAGTGCTTGATGTTCTTCATACAGTCAGTAACAGACTGTAAATAGCCTATTAGAATCGGGGAAATAAGCATATTTGATTTGTCAGTATTTTGAGTAAAGTCATTAAGGACTTAAATCACGGAAATTATGCTAATTGTTATTGATGCTTCTCAGTGATTGGCAAATAATTACTGATATGGCATCATCACATCATCACATTTACATGTTTTCCTCCACACCTGCTTGTCAGCCTCAGACTTTAGCAATGGCACTGTTTTTGTATGTATTGTATTTTGTATGTATTTTTTAAAAATTGTCTATTGTTATTTTCTTTTAATTGTATCGTGATTTCTTGAATGTATCTTGTATTGTATTTTGTCTTCAATGTGGACCCCAGGAAGAGTAGCTGTTGCCTTGGGTAATGGCTAATGGGGATCCTAATAAACTAAACTAAACTAAACTAAACTGTAACGCCTGGCCTACCAAAGATCCTTTCTCACCATGAACTTGAAACCAAACATGAAACTTGGGAGCAAGGGGAATGGAGGATGGGCGACGGCAGGGCGGGGCGATGCCGGATGGGGCAGGGCCGGGCAGGGCAGGGCGAGGGGGGTTATCTACAGTGCCAACACAACTTCGGCCCTCCCAGCAGCCTTGCAGCCTTGTCATGTCGAGTCAGTCCTTTTCTCTCTCACCCTCTCCCTTTTTTCGGTCAGGTAATGCGCACACAGAAAAAGCCCGGACGTCTGCGTCCGGAGCCCTAACGCTCTCTGTCAGCTGGCTGTCCCTGCGGTCACGGCGGAGATTCATCTTTCTGCTGACGTTCCCTGCTGTGCGGCGGAGAGTTGCCAGCCCCAGCATTCTGAAAGGCCTGCCATGGCCCCGAGGCACAGGAAGCAGAGACGTTACGGTGGAAGGTACAACGCAGGTTTTTGTCAAGGCAATAGTGTCCTGCTAGCAACTGATCAAAGGGGCAAATTACCAAAGGGGTGCCGTCTGGATCTTGTGGCTACGCTAATACGCTAACACTATCTTTATGAACACAGAAACACACACACCATTACAGACATTGGAACATTGGAATCGTTTAAATGGTTTCCGTTTTTTGTTGTTCTAATTAATACGCCACGTCTTGGGCACACTCGAGGTAATTAACATTGTTTTTCGCCAGCAACACACAGCAGATGGTGATTGAAAATAGAGGGATGAGTCGCTCAATCAACCACCATTTGTCTGTAGCCATTAATTATCTAGCGAGGAATACATTCAGTCCCTAAAGTTGATAGTTTGGGGGGAAGAAGAGTACTGTCCTTCTGTTCCTCATTACTCTTTAAAGCAGAAACTGCTGAAACAAGAACACCGAATAGGGAGATTGCGATTTTAATAGCGCTGTCATTATCTTCCCCCATAAGGTGGCATACGATAGACAGCTTGTAGGAAAAACCTGCCGCTAAAGTAGTATTTCAACAAATGGATGCTAAGTAACATGGAGCGGATGATTCGATACTGACACTTTCACAGTTGGAGACAAAGTTGTATTAAAAATTGTATTCAATATAGTGGGACCATAAACCACAATAGAACATTTCTTATTTTCGATATGATCAAATGAGTTGTGCATTATGGTCGTTTGCCTATATGACGATCACAGCATGGCGGAACACCACAGCCCATGCAAATAATGTACAATATCCTCTGAAATAATTGGAAATTGAAACAACCTTCGGTCTTCGCACATTCATCTGTTCTCTTTAACAGCACATGATCAAACAGGAATACAAATATGAAAAGTTTTTTTTCTTCAAGAAGCTTCCTGCACCTTTCTGCTGGCAGTTTCTCCCACTCTTCAATTGCAACCCGCTCCAGTTCTTCAATGTTTGAAGGATTCCTTTGACCAACTGCACACTTCACTTCTCGCCCTCTAGGTTCTCAATGGGATTGAGATCAGGGCTCATATCTGACCACTCCAGAACAGTCCAGCATTTTCTCTTGAACCATTCCTGGGTGCTTTTGGGTGTATTTTGGATCATTGTCCTGCTGGAGGACCCATGACCTTCAATTGACACACAGTTTCCTGACACTGGGTAGCTCATTTAGCGCCAAAATCTGATTTCACGACACCCTTAATACGTTTAAGGCGATTCATCATTGTTTCAATTTGAGAAGATATTGTACATTATCTGCATAAAATTGAAGGATGCCAATAATCTTAGGCAGAACTATACGACTCAGTTGACAACGTTATACGGAAACTGATAAGAATAACAACCTTCTTGCCCCCAGCTACTGGAATAATGATATCATGAAGTTTCAAGACTGAGCTTCTTCCTCCAGTTCTGGCAAGTGGTGTTAGTTTTGCTTCACTAGAGCAGCTCCCAGAGCATCCAGTTCTGCCTGGCAACAGATTAACGGTACACACTCAGTTCATATAAAATCCTCTAAAGATAAAAGGACAGAAGAGGGAAAGAGACGAGTTTGGGGAATTGAGCTCAGGGAAGCCTTGAAGGGACACGAGACACAAGAATCCAGGAGCAACGCATTTCCAACGTTTCTTTGATGTTATTTTGTCATCGCTAACAGTTCCCTAATCCTACTTCTTGGCACGCTATGATCTTCGTTTTTTTTCCTGTCTCTGCCCACCCCGTGTCAATTAACTTTAATTATCATGACAGAATTATACAGACAATGATTTCACTTAAATGCCAGTTGTACCCTATTAAGAGAGAGGGAAATGACTTTTTCCAGCAATAGAATATTTTTCTCTTGATGAATCATGTGCTAGCCCCCCCCCAAAAAAAGATAGTAAATTACCGCTAGGATTGCTCATGTTCCACCCCACAGGCTTTAATTAACTAGTCCCAGGTAGTCTAATCTTATTATCGAAGACTGCTTTTTTCCCCCACACCCTGACCTGCTTACAGAGACGTGCGGTAGTTGAATGCAGTGTTAGGCCAAATTCGGCACGTTTCTACTCGCAGTTTCCTCTCAACCTCTTGGCTGCCATATTTCATACACCCAGATTTCTCGCCACGCCGCTGGAAACAAACATTTCAGCGGCATCGACGCAGAAAAGAGCGAGCTCCGCCGGGGCGCCAACAAAGACTCCCAGCAGCAACATCTCAATGTTTGTCCCAGAGAGAGAGCCCAACCCCATCAAACCCCATTATCTCCAAGGCTACCACTTACTTCCAACTGGAGTAGAGATAGCTGCTTATCTACTGGTTAATAATAAAAAAGACACATAACAGATAAAAAAGCCATCCTATCGTGCCGGAAAGGGAGAGGTGGGGGAAGAAAGCCAACGGGGGAGGAGAGAGATTTTTTTCTAGGGACAGTTTCATTCTGTGGAAAGGGCAAGCAGAGTGAGACCTCCCGCTGGAACGCTGCGGCCAAGCCGAAATGAAAGCCAGCCACTCTCTTCTCTGGGGCTAAACAGCGGCCTTAATAAAAAACACAATCAGACCCCCAGCCTTAAAGTTTAATGCACATTCTTCCCATATTTCTCTTTGCACCAGTAAAAAAAAAAAAAAAAAAAAAAAGGTTATGGCGGAGGCGCCCAGTGTGAGCCCAGCTCCCAGGCTAAGAGGGGGTGGTGGGGGGACGGGGGTATAGTCATAATGAGGCGCCATCACATATCAAGCACGCCATCGACTCACTATATAGCTCTCCGTCGCGCTAATGAATTTGTTCCCCCCAACTTTTTAATTAACTCGCAGACTCTCGCGGTGTGGAGTCAAGTTGTGGACACAAAGACTACAGTGTTCTCTCCCAGGTGATGTGAATACCAAACAGGGAAATTGCACCGAATTAGGTTGAGTTTCTTCTTGTTAAAAGGGAAGAAACTTCAGAGAGAGAGACAGATGTGCGGATCCGAGACGGGCAGGCGGGTGTCATTTGGCGTTGTGCCGGCACTTGCAACACTTCCAACACCAGGATGGACGGAAGTAGCGGGATTTATTGGGAATCCGCATTGTTTTCATCATTTAAGAATCAAAATTTCTTAATAGTAATGATGGAGAGCACAACTATTAATATCACAAGAAAGAAAGGGTCCTGGTATGGTTTCTTTCAAACACATTTCCCTTTATTGGCATGGTGAGGCTGATGAGAATTGCACATAAAAAATAAAATTCACAAGAAAGTCATACAATAGGTAGAACCACAAAGGCATTGGTAAGGACTTGGCAGAAGGCAACGTGGATAGGACACAAACAGGTAACAACCCAAAGCGACCCCCCCTACACACACACACACACACACTCAAACACATCGGCCTAAAAACAAACTCGCACAAACACACATTTGCCCACTCGCTCTCTCTCTCTCACACACACACTCACACACACACACACACACACACACACACACTCACACACATATTGTCCTTCCAAAAGAAACATGATTACCCAACAAACGTTTAAGCAGTGGCAAATTCCTCAGTAGGTCACATTATTAAAAAGTCCGCCACAGTTTGAAATTTGAACCATCAGGTGTTATAATATATTGCTACTCTAGGCGATTTACAAAGCAGTTTTTTTATTACAATGATTAAAGCCACATCTATCAAATGGGACACGACACCATTACCCAAACGCTACACAGAGAGCAAAAAAAAAGTAAAACAATGTCGTAAAACACAGGTAATTTTTTTTTTTTTTTCCTCCCTCGACCAATTTTTGCCTCTTTGCATCATAAAAACTTGCTAGTCCTCATCTCCACAGTCAAATTCCATGAAAGGTAGCCTGTGATCAGCGAGGCTTTCATACAAAAAGCTTTCTCCCTCCTCTGATGGAAGCTGGTTCTCTCATTACTTGGCTCGCACTAGAAACGGGATATTAATTGAACCAGAAACGGCAAGGTTACCTTTTATGTCATGTCAACGGCGCTGTGATATCAGGACTGCGAGGCGAGGCGAGGCGAGGTGAGGGGGGCAGGAGTTGGGGTTGGGGATGGCGATACAATGTTGAGTCGTTTTCTCTGGGCTTATAGAATGTCATTCAAGATCTGTCGTTCAGACAGCTGAGAGCCAGATATCCAAAAGTGGTACGCGCTGTAGCGACTATCATCCCCTAATAGCCATGCACTACACAACACAACGGTTTGGGGGCACCAAAGCCAACTCTACACACATTACACACAGGGCGGAGTAAGAGTCAGTTCCACTTGCACAGATGTCACACATGGTGATGGGCGTATTACACTAACATGGTGACTCAAATACATATTTAAAAAGGGAAGGGCAGGTGGAGGAAGGGGAATCAAAGGGTTTACCACTGTGGAGAGATGCCAAGACACTGGAATGGAGTCATCCTAGCTAGCCGGCGACTGGGTAATGGGTCACGTCCAAAATCACACAACAATAGGAGCTAAAATACAACTCTGAAAAATAATTTATTGCTTTTTATATACTTTTTTCTTTCATTTATATTATCATTATTATTATTAATCATCTTGTAATTATTGTGAATAATATCATTAGTAGTATCATCATCGTGTATATATATTTTGTACATCAAATACAAGATCTTTAAAAAATTCAGGAAAGAAAATTGTAAACTTTTGTTTGGCATTCACATAATCAAGCGTGTGTGGAGCAATGACACGGGTGTTTACAGTGGTACAACAAAATTTCCTGCAAAATCATTTTTATTGCTTCATGTTCTACTGTGTAGAAAGAAAACCAACGGTGTGCTGCAGATCTGATTTGTGGAGACAGAAATCACTAGGATGGTGAGCAGCATATCTGGAGAGGAGCCAACTGCTGGAGTGATTAGCTGAATGTTTTGATTGTTTCTGAAAGGCATAAAAAGTAAGATTCCCCACCAAACCATTTATTGTACACCCTATCCAGTGATTGTAAGTTAAATAACAAATCAAAGAACAACATAAATAGTAAATAAATTTCGTTGAGGTACGCCATTTGTGAGATGGAGCCCATAAATATTTTGATTCAAATATTAAAATAAATAGATAAATATGTGTGTTCATCCTGATTGAAAAAGATTAGAATGCAGTATTCTTTCTCACAGAGAGGGAAATCAAAACAAGAACCATAAAAAGCAATGAAATCAAACTTTAGTTTATATATATAGTGATTGCTTCAGAAATAATTAATAAAAAAATGGGGTTCTTTTTTACAATCATGAAAAACACGTTAAAAATGCATTTTACACTGGTTGTATAAGGAAAAAACACTGATTGAGAAACTTTATAAACAGAGAAAACTATACATGGTTGACTGTTTTTTCCCAACAAAATAAGTCTTAAAAAAGGAAGTTTGTTCACATGCTCCCTCAAAATGAGCAATCGGACACATCTTTTTTTTTCTTTTTTACAATCATAGCATGTCTTCTAAACATCATGTAGGTGTACAATATGTCTTACATTATTGTATTAACTACAGATCGACATTCTGAATTAAGAAATTTTCTTCCTCATTTTAAAAAAAGGCTGCGTTTTACAGTGCATAGCTGTAACAAATAAAGAACTTTGTCTGATATGTACATAAAATAAAAATATTCCTTTTTATAATATCTGTAAATACAGGGCTACATTTCTCCTTAAAATGTAGACAGCAAAGTTACCTTGAGAATTTTACCTCCAAGATACAATTCCCTATAGTCTTCTTCATAATGTAACACCACATCCAAACACCAGATTTAAAAAAAACAAAGAAAAAACAACAACAAAAAAAGAAAAAAAAAGAAAATCAACAGCACACGAAAAAAAAAAAAAAAAAAAAATCTCACTGAACAAGCTGCATGTTTTCACCCCTCAAAGAATTGTGGGTGTTGTAGTGCTTGGTGGAAAAGAAAAAAAAAATCTCATGAATTTTTTTTTTTTAATCTTTCACTGACCGTTGTACAGCAGTAGAGCACACCAAATCTGTGCACAGGTTCTGAGGGTTCACTGGCTTTCCCAGTATACAATGTCTCTTCCCAGCTCTTCAGCAGCTATGTTCATGTAAACTTTATTTTTGATATATTCATATATATAGATATAGGTCTATAGACTTATCTTTATATACTCTATGACAGAGTGTAAAACTTCTGGTAGTCTCGTCGTCAAAGGAGCGAGAAACAACAGTGAGGTATCAGAGGTCCCTCTTTGTAGACAGACAGCAGGTGCCACTGAACTTGTTACCTTCTCAGGCTGCGCTGGGCCTCCCTCAGCAAGCTGTCAAAATCCATGGAGTCGTACTTGCTTTTAGTGGAGGCTGGATCAAAGTCGTCCGAATGGGAGTCTGAAAGGGTAAAAGTTTTCCGGTGGTCAGTGTTGAGCAAAGCAGGCACATCAAAGAGGAAGTTCACCTTTGTATTCTCTTATCACATGAAATTGAATGTTTGACAGAGGAGGATCAATGGTCCAAAAAAAATGTTCCGCCTTTTCCCTGTTATTGCTCAGTCGCCTGTGGCCTCACTGTTAATCTGATGGTTACTATGCTGTTATGCTTGGCAGCTTTCACATCTGAAACGACCTGAAAGACGATCAGAAAATGAACTTCTATGTTCCCGGTCAAAAAAAGATTCTTCACCTACGTGTTTAGACACCGTCCTTTTAACTCGTCACGGCACTCAAACGCCACACGTGGAAAATAAAACTCATTTAACACGGAACAAAAAAGTCCAAACTAGCAGTAGAGGAGAGGCATATATTTTTATTGGTGGATCCGATAATAAATAAAGAGTGTCTTATCTCTGGCGGCAGACAGCTTCACAAATGGGGCCCCCACAGGGGCCAGCACACTCCAAGAGCTTTGAGAAATGGGAATGACCATGGCAGCCGGGAGACGCCAGTCGTGATCTAATGCTATGGCCGAGGGGTGGATTGTGTCACACTGCGCACCTTGAGGGATGAAAAATACCCCGGTGCTCTACTTAAAACTAATGGACAGTGTCTCAGAAAACAACAAGAAAGAAGTGAGAGCCCACAAGACTGAGAACAGAGGGTGAGGTCTGCTATTATAATAGTCCTCCGCCCTCCCCCCCACTCTCTTTATCCTGTGCTATCAGTATAGGGACAACCGAAATAGCCTGTTCCTGACAAAGAGGCAGCCGAATGAAGGCCTTTTCATTCCAGGAGACTGATTAGTCAATCTGGGCACAATGTCTATCCTCAAGGCTCTTGGATTAGCAAATGTTTCTGTGTGTGTCAATTTCACGTCATGCCCTCCCTGGAAATGCCAATGCCTTTCCTTTGAAAATGTATAATAAACCTCTTCATTTATTGAAGAAAATACTCTCTTTCTCTCAGGTGACCTATTGACCCTCCTGTGGCACCGCATTATACATTCCTGACCTCACACGCTGCCGGTAAATAAATGTCAGTGGAAAAGTGACTGTTGATGCAAGAGTCAATCTCTATCTTATACTCCATCATCAAATGGAGCGTGTGATCTTTTGTGGCGGTGCAACATCTAACGTAATGGAGTGTCTCTCCCTGAAGTTTCTGTTCTTACCATGCAACAAACAGTGGAGAAGAAAAAAACCCACCATTTTCTGTTTCACATGTCCAAAGTGGAGCATCACACCGGGGGGCAAAAGCTTTGATTTCATCGATAGCTTGCATTATTTATCAAATGCGTCATTCAACCCTATAGCTGCCCTATAGCTGCATCCATCTGAGCACTGAGTACTGGCTGATATCTGTGTAACCTACCCATGTAGAAGCGACCACGCACGCACATGCACGCACGCTGCATATGCGATGCACAACTCTGAATCGATTTGCTCAAATCTCTGCTGTTACATTAAAGGCATTCATACCCCCAAAAAGTAGGCGTAGGAATGCTCCCATCACGGCCCCTCCTTATCTGTAAATGACAAACCCCTATATCAAGGCCCTGCTTGGTTTCAGCACTGCAACAGCTGGCAACAGATGGAGCCTCACTCTGGCGGGAGGGGGGTGGGGGGCTGCTGGGACTTAACCTTGCTCCCACCTTCCTCTTCCTCGCCTCATCTCCTCTCTTCTTTCTTCTACCATGTCCTTCACCTCATAATTTCATCTCTTCTTCTTGCCCCCCTTGTCTTCCCCATCCTCTTACAATGACCCCCACACACACACACGGCAACTAGAACATGAACACAAGCCTTGTAACAGCTGCACGCATTGCTATCTTTCTCCCCAACGCCTTGCTTCTCATATCAAGAAAATAGAAACGTGTAGGTCCGTGAGTAATGGAATTGGCCTGGTATTCTCGGAGAGGCAGCAGCCGCCTCCTTTATCGGCAACGGGGGGGAAAAGAAGCTCTGTTCCCGGCGTGTTCACAATGATCCCTGAACTCTATTTGCCCTTTTGAACCATGCCTGGTAGAGGCACTCAGAGCTGGAGGGATCGCTAGCCATGCAGAGATGTTCTCTTTTCATCTGAAAGCATCACTCGAGGCTTTTTGCTCTCGCGTTCCCCTCCTCCTCCCCTTTGACGGCGCAACCTGCCACGCGAAAAACACTGAGCGAAAAAACAACAACAACAAAGCTGCACTTACCCAAGTCTGTGTAATTTGATTTGCAGAACTGCTTTTGTCCGCCAAAGCACAGCTCGAACTGAGGCTCGTTTGACCTGCGTAAGGTGTGTCCGTTCTCAAGGGCGGCGAAGGCGTCACAAGTGTAGCGGTACGTGATGAAGCCAAAATTGTCCCTGGGTCGAGAATAGAAAATGAAACATCAGGCAGTGGCGCAGAGGAAGGACGACAAACACCTGAACAGGGGGGAGCCTTCTCTTCGCTGACGACTACACTATTTATATGCAAAAGAGAAATCAATAAAAGTGTATCTTTGGGGCTCTTTAGGCCGGGAAAGAGATGGATCGAGAGATGCTCCGAGAATGCAAAAAAGCTCCATCTTGCCTCAAACATGCCTTTGGTTTGACACTTGCTAATGCTGAAAGATTTCTTTCTGTATTACATCTTAGCCAGGGGGTAGGAATGAAGCTACAAATAAATAGGTTTCCTATCCCCCTACCCGCGATTCCCAACTACCATACAGATGAACACACACACACACACAAGTACACAAGCTTGTGTGGGGGGGGGGGGGCCTTACCCATCGTCCCTCAGGTTCACCGCGCACTCTTCAATTTCGCCGAAGACTTCAAAGCGGCACTTCAGCTCTGTCCGGGTGCTGTCGGACCTCAGCCGCCCCACGTACACCACCCGTCTCTCCTCCTGCTCGTTAACAGGGAAGAGTGAGGAAGGGAGATTAAAAGCGTGAGGGGGGTGTCGGGGGAGTCTGTTTTTCCTTTTCCCCCTCCCTCTTCACCGAGGCCTAATGAATCGGTCTTGATCAGCCCCTGTGGCTAGACCTGACTTCAGCCACCCTTTTTTTTTTTGTCGCTCCTTCTTGTCTGTTTTGTTCCATCGGTAGGTTCGCTTCTCTAACTGGCTTTCTCTTATCTGATGGAGTTGCAGTTTGGAAGTGCCTTCCATCTGCCTTGGCACCACAATTCCTCTTCCCACCACCCCCACCCCGCCCCTGCAACTAATCAACCCAGAGCCCAGTGTGATTTTTATCAAATGATGCCATGTCTTAAGCCGGGGCACCCTGCTTCTTCTAAAAATAAAGTTCGATTCACCTTTTTACCTACGTGTCAGGAGAAAACCCTGCCAGAAAAAACCTGCCACGCTCGTGATACGTTGCAGCGAAGGAGGCAAGGTTGCTTAATCGAGGCCTGTTACAAAGATATCCACATCCAGAGAGAGATGGCGCATTAGGAGGCAACAGCAGCGAGCCAGCGGGCAAAAAAAAAACCAACAAAAAAACCACGGCGTTCCTTGAACCTCAGAGGACACGGGGGTCACAGCAGAATAACTTAGGAACAAACTGCGGCAGGCTGCAATTATAGCTTTTGAGCGCTTTAATTGCGTCTGCTAATCATATAATACAGCACAAGCCCGGGGCTACGGTGTATCACCAGTATTATTTATTTATCCATTCATTTACTTGCCATTACCGGGGCCGAGTCCATCGAGACCCGTTCAAATTTTGAATGCTGTCTTAAGGGCACTGGTAACTTATACACGTAAATCAGTCGCCTGGCACTAAACTCAAAGTTCACCTTTAGAAATGGAGAAAAAAAACAAAACCAACAACTACATATTAACTAGGATTTACTGTTTTCTGTTAACTAGGATTTACTGTTTTTCCCCGGCTCTCTTGAATGCTTACATACTGTTGGGAGACAAAAAAAAAGGGAAAAAAAGTGTTTGCTGAATTAGGGGTTTAGTTGCTGACAACTGATAAATAGGCTGGTCTCTTCTTGATGGCACCCCGAGGGCTGCCTGTGTGTGTGGGTGGGTGAGCGAGCGAGCAAGAGAGAGAGAGAGAGAGAGAGAGAGGACGCCTTTTTTGTTACTTCCCTGGACTTCCAAACCTCGGCTGACAGCTTATGAGCTTTTTACTGCTCATAATTGTTTTCCTTTCTCCGTCTCTGAAAACGTATGCACACACCAAAACCAAGTGTGCATTATTGCATTATTTGATGTGGGCATCTATCAACGGGGGGTCGCCCTGCTGGAAATCAGAATAATTTCACAGCGAGACAAGGTGGGGGGGGGGGGGGGGTGTGCAGGCGAGATATGATACTCACTGCATCAGACTGCAGTTTTTGAAAAAACACAATACTTGCTCAAGAGAATACGCTTCCCTGGGTGGTCATTTCTTTCTTCCTCTCCTCCCCTTATTGCTCTCCCAAGTTCCTGTTTTTCCACTATTTTAACATTTTACCCCCGTGGTGTGATTAATAAGAGTCGACAGTGTTTCCAGACGACGGGGGGGGGGGGCGTTAAAAATACACAACCCAGAGAGAAAGAGAAAGAGGAAGAGGAAGGGGGGGGCCTGTCGCCTGAATCATTCAGGAACTCACTTGGTGTGTGTATTCTTTCAGTAGAGAGACGCATGTGCACGTGGCTGCAGGCTGTGTGTGTGTGTGTGTGTGTGAGTGTATGCACTGATTGTACGCGGCCCTTCGTCAACGTCAGCGAGGAAGGGATGTCGAGTCTAGAGGAGAAAAAAAACAACAGCAGCGCCGTGGAGAAAATGAGACGGCAGTTAGGTCGGGTTTGACTCACTATTGCTTTTTGCCTCTGCTTCTCCCTCTGCTCGGCCCTCTCGAACTCCCGCTTCTCGTAGTCCCGGCGGTACTCCTCCCTCTTCAGCCTCTCGTGCTGGTATTCCTCGTAGCTGTCGTACCTGCGGAGGGGACGAGACACCGACGTGTGACACCGCTGTCCTCCAGCGTCCTCTAAAGTCAACCTTTCCCCGTTTGACGTTCATCAAGAATAACCGGTATTCACCAAGGAGTTACCCCGCCTCCCCCCCCCCAAGTCGTCAGTGGTGAGAAAATAAGGGGGTGGGGATGCACGGGTGGGGGGGAGAAAAGAAACGGACATGTTAATAAGACGTCTCCTCGCAGGCGCTATGATTACGGATCCCGCAGGAGAGGCCCGCGGGGAGTGCCGGCGAGCGGCGCGGTCGGGGAGCCCGGCAGCTGCCACTGTCAGCACAACTTCACATGTCATTACTTTCTGCTTAGTTAGGGCTTCATCAAGAAGGAAAGTGCAACTTTCTCCCCCCGCCGCCGCCCCCCTTACCCCCCAGACGAGCGCAAAGACGCGTCCGTTTAAGTTCGCCGGTGATGAAGCGGGGGACTCTCGGGGCTTGTCGGGTGTCATTAGGCACGTGGGTGCCAAATCAGCTCGGAGAGGGGCGTCAGCGCCGGTACTCTCTCTCTCTCTGCGGTGGAGACTACAGAGTCGCGAAGTTGAAGACGTGCTGTGGGTGTCGTCGCGATTCGGGATTGTTCTGTCACCAGTCCGATAAAACGTGATCAATCATACGTTATTTGCCCTGAATCTTCGCCGCCGCTTCGTCTTTGTCTCGATGTGTAAAGAGAATAACCGCCCGCCTCCACGTCGTGTCCGTCCTCTCGTCTTTCGCCGACAGCTCTTTTCGTTTTTTTTCTTTCGTCAGGAGGCATTTTCGACTTTGGCCGGGCTGTCGCTGTGAGAATAAGCGTTTGTCCTCAGTGAAGCCGCGCGGTTAAGCGAAGGTTAAAAAACACATCGTAAAGTAAAGGAGTTGAAACAAACAGGACGTAAATATTCACCTTGGCCTGCGGCTGAGAGGAGATCGAGACTGAGATTGGGGGCTCTTGTGAATCCTTGAGCGAAAAGTGCTTGAATCTGTGTTGTGACGAGACCTGGGGGGGAGAAAAAAAGACAGAAACACCAATCATCACTTAGCACGACATTATTGATAGCAACAGTAAGAGTTCATTCAAGTGAGAAATGAATGTTTTGTTATCCCAACGCAGGGGAATGATGTTTTCACACCATCAGAAAAGTCGACTTTCGACTTTTTGTTGACGTTCTAGTGTTGTGTGCAAACTTGTGGCACCTTGTTTGACTTGTTCTTGAGGAGTTTAGTCATAAATTTGATAACTAAATCCAATTTAACTTCACTAAAGAAGCCACTTAGATGTTATAAATCACCTTAATTCCAGATTAAAGCATGCTGTATTCTAGTCTTAACCCATGGACGTTGAATTGGCCCGTGATGTTGGACAGAACATCCCATGTTTCAGCTGCATTTGAGGAAATGCCGTATACATGCACCTGCTATCTATGTTGTATGAAGGAGAGGTCAATAGGCCTCAGTGGCCTGGCTACAGAGCTTGTACCCCTACATTTCTTCAGCTCCTGATGTTTTAATTATTGAAGTGTTGCTGAAGAAGGAGGGTTTGAATGAATAATGGAGGGGAGGGGGGGTTCAGGTAGCTCAGCAAAGCAAAGGGATGCTAGTTAGTTTGGAGAGATGGAAGGAATCCAAGTTCTGAAATTTGAAACACAGAAGAGGGATTTGGTGAACGATGTCTCCCGTTGAAACATTTTCAGAAAACTTGCTCGACAAAATAAGAGACTTCAAATATTCTTTCACATCTTTTTAAACACCGAAGCCATTTTTCTTCTTCTAAAAATGACTGTATCAGTATCAGATGCTGTACAGGAACGCCTCAAGACTAACGGCGTGTCATTTGTGAGCACGTTGGCATTTCAGTTCTAGCAGAGCGAAGAACAAGCCGGCCCGACACAGAATGAAACCCATGATTCGATTGGGTCTGCAGAGTAAACTGACCTTTAAGTAATCAGGCAAACAAACTGAGTCGCTTCGGCAGACTGCTCTACACTGCGCGGCACTCAATGAACAACTACAGGCGAACTGAATGTACTTAGCTCTTCTTGCACAACTAGGGTTTGCCTCAAACAGAAAACCCCCTTGGCTATGATCAAAGGGAAGCATGGGAAATGTAGTTCTCACAGAGAGCGTCTCAGAGAGGAGTCTCTTTGGAGTCTCTTTGGAGTAAAGGGGTTTCTGGGACTACATTCCCACAGCCTGGATTTGGCTTTCATCTCTGGGGATGTGAAAGAGAAAGAGAGAGAGAGAGGGGGAGGTGGGTTCGCCGCTCAGTAAAAACAACAGCTGCAGCTTATAACAATACCCCCAGCATCAAATGGAGAAACCAAAGTGTGCAAAGGGAGGGAGCGAGTTGTTAGGAGGAAGCTCAAATAAAACTCCCTGCCTGGGGAAGGGGGACTCATCGCGCTGGGAAGTCCGACACCTCTAGCACCATTCATTTTCTTGGGTTTTGTTGGGTGCTGTTGAGAGTGTGGGGAGTTTCTCACAGTCGGGTTGATGGTGGGTGCCACCTGGTTGGACGGTGCAGAGAGGGGATCAACCATGCAAAATATTTGGTTAGTGTTTTGCTCCATCTTTCTCTCACCCGCTTCGTTCAATCTCTTCATCTAAGAGGGTTAGGGTTAGGGTTAGGGTTAGATCCACCCGGGCGAGATGGTGGTGCAGCAGCTCAAGGACCCATGCTCAGAGACTCAGGGCTCCAGACCGGCCCCTGATGCCTGAGCAGGCCTGTTTTACACCGCTAAGCTGGACCCCCTGCCGTGCCGTTTCAACAGGCTTGAGGAGGGAGCCAACAAGCCAATGGAACTGGGAGAGGTGTGTGTGTGTGTGTGTGTGTGAGAGACGGCGAGCAACTCACCAGGAGGAGGGGCGTCCGTCGGGCGAGCTGGAGAGGGAGCGCCTCCGGTGGCGGGAGGAGGCGCTGCGGGAGCCGGAGCGAGAGCGGGAGCGGGAGCGCCAGCTGAAAGGCCTGCCGGGCGAGAGGAGCAGGGAGGACGGCGGGGAGACGGAGCCTCGCGAGCTGGACGGCGGGGAGCAGGAGGGCGAGCGGGGCGGGCAGTCGAAGAGCAGGTCCAGCGGGGTGCCCTCCCACGGGTAGAGGAAGCGGCCCTCGCGGCCCTCGCCCAGCTCCAGCTCGTCGTGGAAGGGCAGGAACCCCGGGTGCAGGTAGCCCGAAGCGGAGAGCCTCTGGGAGGGGCGGGCGTCATCCTCCGCCTCCTTCAGGGACGGAGGCGCGGCGGGCCGGTCCCCCTTGCCGCTCGCTTCCCCCGCCCTCTCCGGGCCACCCTGGCCGTAGACGGCTTGCGGCGGGTGGCCAAAGTGCTTGTTGAGCTCCGCCCTGATCTCCTGGTCGAGCAGGAGCTTCCGGACGGTGGCGGAGGGGTGCTGTCGGTCCCTGTCGGCGGCCTGCCGCGAGGGGATCGGGGCGTCGCGGACGGGGGTCTTCTCCCCTGCGAACCCCTGGCCCCGGGGCGCTTTCGGATCCGCCGAGGAGGGGAAACTCTGCTGCAACTGCTTGGCCAAAACGCAGGATGAAGCGGGCGACGCCGTCGGAGAAGATGCGGACGTCGATGAAGAGGAGGGCGGCACGGCTGAGTCCTTACATTCCGCGTGCCTGTCCTCCACCGCGCCGCCCGCAGGAGGCACGGGAGCAGCGATGGTCGCCTTGACTACGACGACGGCGGCGTTGGCTGCGCTGCCGTCCTTCTTCGCGCCGGCCGACGCCTGGCAATAGTCGTGGTCGCCGTAGCCGCGGTGCTTCTTGTCGCTAGCGCCGCGTCGTTGCTCTTCGAGGCCGCCGCCCGCCGGGTACAGGGCGACGGAGGAGGGGAGGGTGGAGGAAGCTTTGCTCAGCTGGGCGTAGAGCTCAGTCTGTTCGGGGCCCTTCCTGGCGGGGCCCCCGGGGCCCGGGGCGCCCGGGACACCCGGGGCCGGGGCCGGAGCGCCGGGGCCCGACTCGCTCGGCCTGGCCCGTTTGCACGCCAAGGCAGAGGAGGAACATGAGGACAACTTGGTTTTGAGCGATGCTTTGAAAGGGTTCTCTTGACTGGCTTTGTGTGGGGGCGTGGTAGGTGGTGTCAGACCTGGAGAGGGAGGGGGGGGGAGAGAGAGAGAACGGGGGGGGAGGTGGGGGATCAATAAAAGAAAATGGAATCATAATGCAAACCTCCCTAAATACCCCTCCCCCCTCTTCCGCCTCCCCCCTCATCTATAACCTCCCAGGTCAGTTTATGGACACACACACACACACACACACACGCCTGATTAAAATCTTCCCTTTCACCGGTCCTAATCCTGATCTCTATTTTATTGCAATCTTGACAGATTAATGTAATGCACGGTGTAACTTAATACGGTGGCGCTGTAATACGGATGACTTGCCACCCCCCCCCCTTCCTCTCTGACCTTGGATAGATCCCCTCTTTCATGAAAAAAAAAAAAATAAAGACAAAACACAGCACACACAGAGGGCAAAAGTAATACATCGGATGAAAAAAAAAAAAAAAAAAAAATCATAATTACAGTACATATATCACATCTCTGCCTGCCGCCCACGCAAATGTCCACGCTGGACGGCAGCCAATTCGTTTCAATACAACCAGAAAAAAAATCATGCAAAAAAAAAATGTGCACGTTTGAAAGCTCGACCACGGCCGTCTCACTCCTCCGGTACGTCCTCGTTCCTCGGCGTGCTCGGTGACGGTTACCGGGGGCGACTACGTCTCGTCTATGTAATGGAAGCACACAACTGGGGGAATGATGGGCTGTCATTCATTCTCAGATGGCATGTCCCTACTGCTACCACCCCCCCACCCCCCCCCCCACACACACACACACACACACACACACACACACACACACACCACCATCCCCATCCCCCGGACAGATTTACAGCCGGACAGATGGCAGTTATATGGGAAGTCCTGAGATGAGCTCGCTTTATAGCATTGTTAATGCACTCGCACAAACAGCCGCTGCCATTACTCTCATTCTCTTTCCTCCTTCCTCCTGTGAGTCCTCCCTTTTTCTCTCGCTTCCTGTCTGCCGTCCTCCCCCTCGGATCGATCTCTCTCTCTCTCTCTCTCTCCCCCGTCTCCCTTTCCGTCATCTTTTCCCCCGCCTCGAACAAATGCGACCGCACAACGACGACGACACGTACTCACCGCTAACAATCTCTCACCGGAGTCAAACTGAGGCACTTTGAAAACACCTACGCTCTCTCTCTCTCTCGTCTTTTCCTTTTCTTATAAATGCACACCATTTTCCCCCCCCTCTCACTCGTAAATTGCACCAAATGACAGCTATTAGTATCAAATCCAGCATAGGAGTACGTGGAGAGAGAGAGAGAGACATAAACACACAAGTTTTCCGAAGCCATTTGCTGTGTTTGGGACTCCTGATCCGACGGCTTATCACTCCTCTTATTATCTGGATGTGTCGTAAGTAGCATTTCAAGCGTTTCCTCCCTTCTTCATTATGCCAATGAAATGAGCTATGAAAGGGAGCAGGGGGGGGGGAGAGAGAGAGAGAGAGAGAGAGAGGGGGAGGGAGGGAGGTGGGGGAGGAGGAGGGTGCTACACACTTGCCTGAGGAACTTCTGTTTCACCGATGAAGCGCCATCTGTCCAAAACAATGTGCACGTGGGGTCATAAACTAGGAGCCATTAGCGAGGGAGGGAGGGGAGGGAGGGGAGGGAGGTGAAATAAATCAGAATTAGATAAATATGTGCCTCTCAGTCAAACTTGCTCGTGATGGACGATCCGCCGGCGCAAAAACACCAATCACACGACGGGGAGAGAGAGAGAGAGAGAAAGGATGGAGGGGGAAAAGCGAGCGAGGAAAGAGAGAGAGAGAGAGAAAGAGAGAGAGGAGTGTTTCCTAATCTTTTCCCGTCCGGCTGTAAATTGCGAGGAGACCTGCGAGCGGAATAACAACTCGGGGGGGGGGGGGGGGGGGGGGGCTTTAGTTGATCCGGCGGTTAAGCCCATGCAAATAGCAAACACACGCGGACCACCGCCGGTGTCATGAGATACAGTAATTAAAGACAACACGGCAAGGCGGGGTAAATCTATTAGCTCGGCGGGGGAGATTAGGCCTGGATGGTGAAATCCCCCCCCCAGGGCCCCCCACCACCCCTCCGGTTGTTGGTGCTTGACGGTACTTCTTCTTCTGAGCGGTGTCAATAAGAAAGTCCGCGGAAAAAAATTCGACCGATACTACAACCGGTGAGCGTGAAATAATAAGTCACCGACCACACGCACGCGGTGGAAAGTTTCCACCGGTGACCCCGCCGACCTCCACCTGGTTATCAATTACACCGCCGTAATCTCCCTTCTCGTAGTGGAATGCTACTCTGGCGGGTTTTAGCGCATCACCACCCATGCACCGTAAAAGCTTTCAACCCAACACCACCCGCCCGCCCACCCTGCTCCGTGAGATCCATCCACCCTGGTACAGCGCGTGACTTTTTTTCTCCCTGCTAATATTCAACCCCCCCCCACCCACCCCCCCCCACCCGGATCTGCAGCAGCATCAGGTGAGACTGTACTTGGATACACACCTGGATTCGCCCTCGCGCGGGTCAACAGGCTCACCCAGATGCAGTAAAACGGGGAGAAATATTAACTGCGCTTGATTGCCCCCCGGAGCTTAAGCAGCCCCTGTCCTCTGGGTCTCTGCAGACATGACCTTTGACCCCCCCCACCCCCCTGGTGCTTATCTACACAAAAGGGGTTAAACGGCACCGCGACCGAGGTCAACGGGAGGAGCGCTCTCGGGAGGAGTGGTCAGGTGTGCACGTCGTGGACCATTTCCCCCCCTGCTGATGAATGAACACCTGTGCAAGATGACAGCCATTTTGTTTTGATTGACCTCAGATAGAGAGAGAGAGAGAGACAGAGAGAGAACCTGAGTGTTTGCAGCTTCTCTTCGTTTTCCACCTTTAATTACCTTTTTTCCCCGATAGCTTTCTCCCGATGCAGCGAAGCAATAACTCGATCATACAAAAGGGGACGATGACAATAACGGCGCTTCAAATCCCCTGACACTGACCCCCCCCCACCCCCACCCCCCGTTTACCACATAGCATCCTGTCCCGTAACACCTCAGTCAGCTGATCACATCACCCCGACAAGACAGGAAGGCACCGATTCTATAGATAAAACCAATTAGAAATATAACACTTCCATTTCAATTTCCTAGCCATGTAGCAGCTGAGGAAGCTGTCAGTCAGCCGGAGAGCGTTGGGATTGGACGGAGGAAGAGGAGTGGCAGCGGTATTAACTCTTCAGTAGCGAGGGGGAGGAGGGGGGTGGGGGGTGTCACTAATAAACCCTAAGGAGATTGGAAAGCCTAATCAATACTCAGCCACATAAAGATGTTCTCCTTCACCTTGAACTCTGAACCTTGAGGGTGCGATCTTAAGTTAACCGGTTAATAGCTGGGAAAGGGGGAGCTTGGATACTACAAAATAAAAGCGTGCTTACCTGGGGTTCCAGCGATCTCCACACTTAATGTGCGTTCAATGGTTTTGTTCTCAAACGGTGATCCCTTGTGGTCACTGGAAGACAAAAAAAAAAGAAAAAAAAAAAAAGTAAAACCTTTTACTTTCCAGGTGATTGAGGGACTTTTCTTTTTGTGATCTAAGAAATGGAAATGAGAGTTACAAAAATGCCTCGTCTTGGGTGCTAGTCTGTATGAGTTTCTTTGTCTCTTTCTGTGTTTTTTTTGTTGTTGTTGTTGCTGTTGTTGTTGTTGTTGCTTTTTTTGCCTAGAAGAATGTGGGAAAAACTTCTCGCACTTACTTTGGAGACTCTGGGGTCAAAGGAAGTGGCAAGGTGGTTGGTTTGGCTGCAGAACACAAAGGAGCATGGGTAATTATTGACCTGGGTATCATAACACTCAAGGTAGAAGAGAACAGGTCCACATTCTGCAAAAATCAATCTCAATTTGGGTCATTAAAAGCAAGTATCACTACACAACACCCATCCCCAGTTAGAAAGTCCGGCTACTGTTTTTAACGGAGCATATACGTTTTTTTTCTGTTTTTTTTTTTTGATTGACCCTGTGTTTAACAATTGTGTTTTTTCTCCGGAGAGAGAGACTGTTCACTCTGTGAGGCAGGATGGAAGTGATGGCAACCCCGGCGTCTGGACAACACAGACATAACAAACAGATCCAAAAAAAAAGAAAAAAAAAAAAAAAAGACATACAAGCGACGATGCCACAAACAGGACACATGACGATGTGGTGAGGCCCCTCCCCCCCCCCCCCCCCCACTGCCCCGGACAATAACTGGCATGCACCAACAGCGGAGGCAGGAAACAAAAGAAGGAAGAAGAAAGGAGAGTCAAGGAAGCTTGTGCAGTTGCCCGAGGCTCTGGTCGACTTGGGCTCCAGCTAAAGGGAGCGTGGCTTTAAGGTAATGCGAGAGTCGCTAAGAGAGCGGCGCCAGGGGCCCCCCCCCCGAGACGGAGACGTGCACACTCGGCACGCTCGCGCTCAATCGGGGCCGGGAGAGGTCAAGGGGTCGACATCGGGGGGGGAAATGCCGGGATGTACAGTTGCAAGACAAAGGCTCGCCCCTTTTCCCCCCCTCACCTCCTCCTTTTTAATTTCACTTTGAAAAGGATGGTCACCGGTGGACAAAGAAAGAAAAAAAAAAAAAACCCATTGGCTAGCAGGCAGTTTGTTGTCATCACTGGTTGTTGTTGTTGTTTATGCCCTCAGAGTGACTGTTAGGCTCGAATTAGAATAGGGGGGTTAGTCGTAAAGTCAAACTGGGAAGTGGTTAGAGCAGGAGAGGGAGAAGAGAGAGCAGAGATAAGGGCGGTGGGGGGGATGCAGTGATGATTACCTAACAAAGGGTGGCCCTGGTCGTCGGGGTGCCCGCTGAGTGCCTGCCTGTGTGGGTGCCCTTGCCCTGCTATGACGCAGGGAGGGGCGGGCTCTGCAATTCTAGTGTCTCGGAAGAGCGGGCTCGGCGGGCCCCGCGAGAGCACCGCTGCGGGGCTGCCCGTGACATGGTCGGCATCATCATCATCATCAACAACATCATCATCATCATCATCACGGTCAACATCCTCCCCAAAGCCCCCCTGGCTGGGCCATCCCAGCCCTAGTCCCAAATCTAGCCCCAGATCTGGCTGCTTAATCCAGCTCTCTAGGTCTAAGGTGAGAGGCGAGAACAGGGGCTCTGAGTCAGGCGGTTGGGCCTGGCGGACTCCCTGCTCGCTAAGATCAATGGTCCCTCTGAACTCCTTCTCCTCTGCAATAGCCTGGCTGAGGCACTCAGACCTCTCGCCTGCTATTCTGCCCCGGGTGCCGGGGAGGGGGGTGATCTCGGGTGGGAGCAGATGGGCCCGGTAGCGGGCGGGCCTCTGTTTGGAGGTGAGCAGCTGACTAAGTAAGTAATGCCCCGGCTTCTCATCTCTTTTCTTAACGGTCACGGTGACGCGCCTGCGCGGCGCACCGGCGGCACCGGCACCGTTTCTACGGCCTCGCCCGCCCCGGCCCTCACTAGCCTGAGCGGCGCCCGCAGCCTCTCGGCAACGCTCACAGCTGTGACTCGCCTCTCTGGGAGGGAGGGAATAAGAATGCATGTACCTAATGAACCTAGCGGCGGCCAGGCGGCCCGCGTCGCCTGGCGGCCTTCCTTCTTCGCTGGACGGCCCGTGCTCCGGTTTGGGGCGGGCGTGGCCGCAGGCGGAGCTCCTGCGCCCCACGGGGACGGGAGCACCCTCCGGCTCCTCGGCCCCGTCGTCATGAGCGCAACGACGCCACTTCCCAGCCCCAACACCAGCCACACTACACTCGCCTGCAGCCCGGCTCTCACCTCGCTGGTGATGCTGCTGCGGCTGCTGCTGCTGATGCTGCTGATGCTGCTGGGACGGCGCGGCTGACTTCTTCTTGGAGGTGGACGAGGAGGACGAGGAGGAGGTGGTGGAGGAGAGGGACGAGAACGAGGACGTGGAGGACGAGGACGGCGAGGAGGAGGAGGAAGAGGCGCCGAGCACCAGGCCGCCGCTCTTGTCCCTGCTGCTGCTGCCGCCGGCGCCGCCCCCCCCCCCAGGCGCTCTTGGCTTCGCCGGCTTTGGCGTGCAGCAGGATGTCATCGGTGGCCGTCAGGTACTTCAGCAGCTCGGTGCAGGGCCGCCTCACCGGGCGGTTCTGCTGGCTGGAGCCCCCCCTCGCTTTGCCGTTCCAGGAGCTCTCCGTCTGCAGGGGGGGAAAACAAAAAGGGGTCAATTGTGGCTGGAATATGAACCGTGATAATTTGCTCGCCGGCGGTCATCGAGTTGATCCGGCGCAAGTTTGGTGAAGAAAGTGAAATTGTGCTTTAGTTGGTGGGAAAGAAAATTAAAAGAGATGGAACCAGAGAGAGAGACAGAAAGTGCAAAGGCAAGACGGGCTCGGCACAGCGGTTCGCCCGACTGTCTGGGAGGCGAGGGTGGGAGCGCGGTCCGCCCATCATCTTAATTGCGCGCCCCCCCCCCCCTCCCCCCCGACCCCCCCTCGAGCGCCACCGCGCCACTCGCTACGCGCACCACGTCCTCCGGGAGCCCTCATTCGCCGTGCTCCAGAAACGGATGACTCAAAGGCACAGTATGAAAATAGACTCTTGCGAGGAAGGGTTGACACACTATATGTGCAAACACAGTACACACACACACACACAGCACACACACACACACACATTGGTGTCTGTGCCGTGTTTACCAAACAATATGAGCGCATGCATTTTGAATTCGGAAGGTTTTTAAGCACCGAACGAGAGCTTGGTTTCTGCGGCGCGTGTCAATAAGTAAAGAGGAAAGTCGTCGCGAGCATCCATCACGTTCCAACATCAAACCGCAAAACAGATTACCGGAATCACATACTTCATTTAATTCACATTTTCGAAGCCTGTGATACTTAAACCGGCTAACATTAATCTTAATCGACCCTACCTACCCCCCCAAAAAAAAAGAGAGAGAGAGAGAGAGAGAGAGAGAGAGAGAGAGACATCTAATGAGAACATCAAGGCTGATATTTTGATCTTGTCGTCTCAAGGCATCAATCTCGCCGCCTGTCGCTGTGTTTTTTTTGTTTTTTTCCCCTCTCTCTCTCTCTCTCTCTCTCTCTCTCTCTCTCTCTCTCTCTCTCTCTCTCGACAGGCACCATACCAAGGCGGATAAGTGCTGGAGCTAATGAGACAACGGTGCCGATGCCTCGCCTGGAAAGCCCAACAGCAATCAGCCTGTTTTCATTACGAGATGGCCCCCCGGGAGAGCCGACTAGAGCGGAGAAGTCTAACATCTTCTAAAGGCGGCCACCAAAACAAGAAACTGAGAGAGAGAGAGAGAGAGAGAGAGAGAGAGAGAGAGAGAGAGAGAGAGAGAGAGAGAGAGAACAAGCAACAAGAGAGAGGGATAAACAAACACGAAGAGGGCGAACAAAAAGTGTGTGTGTGCAGGGGAGTGAGCAGCATCATGGTGTGTGTGTGTGTGTGCATGTGTGTCTCAGTGTGTGTGTGTGTGTGTGGTGCGTGCATGTGCCTACCTTGACGACGGCAGGTGGTGGTCTGATCCGGTGGTTGCTGCTGGCTGCATGGTTCTGTGCCTTGCCACCTGTGTATTGATTATAGCTGAGCTGGGAGTTTGCAGGCGCCAGAAGGAGCTTCTTCAGCTGCAGACGAACCCAAACAGAACAAGAGAGAGAGAGAGAGAGGGGTGAGGGAGGCGGGGGGAGGTGGGGGAGGAGGAGGGTGGTTCACGCTAATGGCCATTTCCTTTCAATTAGACAGGCGAGGCTTTGTAAATGTGCAACTGGAGGGGGCGCTTGTCTTGATACGCCGGTAAAAAAAAAAAAAAAATCTTGCAAGACCGGTTTACAGTACTGGAAAAGGACAAAACGTCTCGCTGTGTTTTGTGTGTACACAAAGCACAGGCTCCTCCACTGTGATTGAATAAACAGCGCCGGGGCACGTGGGTAAAAAAAACAACAAAAAAAAAGGTCATTCGGAGAAAAGAAAAAAAAGAAAAAAAAAGGGGGAAAACCTGCATGGAATAAAAATGGACTGTAACCAGAACACAACAGAACAACATTTTAGGTCAAAGCCTTTTAAAGCTGGAGGAATACCCAGATGGTCGGGGATACGTGTGTAAAAATAACAAATGTAAGCCGACTTCTCATCGAGAGGCCGCTCTTTTTTTTTTTTTGCCAAAACATGACTCGGGCGCAGGGGGATTAGCAGAGGCCCGCTGAGAGGAGATGAGATGGGATGGATTTCGTTTTTTTTTTCCTCCTCCTCCTCCTCACTTTCATTACGCCACCCGGCTTGATTTCAGGGTAACTGTGGCACCGTGTCACCCCATAGTTGGCCCGGTGCACGTTTCGTTGGATTGGCCTGTTATGTAATTAGCACTGAGCGGTAGGGGTGGTGCGATATGACTAAAAATCAGATCGCGATTTTTTAACTCTAGCTCGATTACGATTCATGAACGATTATTTTATTTGTTTTGTTTTATTTTGAATTTGTTTTATTTTGAAATTGACCGGATGCTCTATGCCGTTCCTGTGTCTGACTTCCTGCCCGGCTTGACACATTCTCTCGCGGCGTTGCAAAAAACGTGACTGAATACCACGTAGTATTTTTTAAGGGGACAGTTCATGAACGCAGTATTGGGGAAAGTATTTGGCCCGTTCATTCACAGGAAAGTGATGTCACGTCTGATGCGTGCGCACACACACACACACACACACACACACACACACACACAGACACACACACTGGTTGCTTTGCTAACTGGCGCTTCTAGACGTTCTCGTTCTTGTAGCCTCAACAACAATCGAAATGAACGATTTAGAAATTTTTTTAAAATCGCGATTACGATTATAAACGCTGGTCCTTCCTCCCTCTCTCCCTGCATCTGCATCTTTTTCTCTGCACACTCACATTACATACAGTACACACACACACACACACACACACACCGTGGCGGGTGGGTGGACCGGGGAGCTGCCAAATGCACAAGTCTAGAGGACAAACAGTTGCTTTTGGTGCCCAGTCTAGTGGAAGGGGGTTTATCTGGTGTCTGCTGAGGACTGGCATGGAAGAAGCAGCGCGGGGGTGGTGGGTGGTGGGGGGTCGTTCCGGAGAGAAGGGGGATGCTGGAGGTCATGGCTCAGAAATAGCATAGGGGGTTGAAATCTGACGTGACGGGGGGAGTATCGCGAGAAGGCAAAAAAAAAAAAGGGGGAGCAGGGGGCTGCCGGTGGTGCTGGTCTTACCAGGGAGGGCTCCTCTGGCTCCGGGGTGCGTGGCGAGCCGTCGGGAGAGGAGGGACAGCTCCGGTCACTGGCATTGGTCACGTCCCCGTCTGCCAGGGCCTCAAACGAAGGCAAGCCGTCCGCATCCACCGGGATGCTGTCCAGGGTCTCTGTAAGTACTGCCAGCAAGTTGGCCTCATTTTCTTCATCTATCTTCTTAGGAGGGGGAAAAAGGGGGAAGACAGAAAGATGGAAAAAAGAGAGAGGAGGAAAATAGGACATTTTAGTTGGGAGAAGTTGCATCTTTTTCTTCTTCCAGGGAAGTAAGGAGGGTGGGTGGTAGCATGCAAGCTTTCATTGTTAATAGAGTGGGAAGATTTTTTATTTTTTTTGCAGCAGAGCTGCCTCTTTTCTGGCAGCCTTTTTAAAAACAAAATTCTCTCCCTGTGCAAGTGAGTCAAGCCTGTCACTCATATTTTAAGCACGCAGCTTACTGGACCCAAAATAATATCTCCCCCAAGAAACCCATTACCAGGGCTGACACATAGCAAGTATCGAGGGGGAGAGAGAGAGAGAGAGAGGGAGGGAGCGGGGTGGCGTGGGTTCGTGGCTGGGTGGTGGGGGTGAAGGAAACAACGGGTGGAAGTTGAGTCTCTTCAATCCAACTCTCTCTCTCTCTCTCTCTCTCTCTCCCCCCGCAGAGAGACGGGGCGATCAGCTTGCCGGCGAGATGTTTCGCGAGCAATCCCGAGATAAGACGAATTACCGCCCCGCTAATGCTAAATGAGCAGCGTCGGAAAGTGTCGGCGCGAGGGGCGGGAAAGTTACCGACGTCAACATTTCATGCACATAAAGCCTGTTCTTGCTACTCAGCTCCTCTTTGATGTAGCAGAAGACTCCCCCGTTTATAATGGGTGAGATTATAACTGTGCGAGAGAGAGAGAGAGAGAGAGAGAGACAGATAAATATATAGAGATGGATACTGAGAGCGAGAGAATCAGAGTGATAGAGAGAGAGAGATGTGAGTAGTAGCATCAACAAGGGAGGTGTTAGGGGGATAACGGTGTGTGAGGGAGAAATAAGTGTGCGTGTGTGAGAATGAGAGAAAAATGGAGAGAATAGAGCGACAGAATATAGAGAGATATTAGGAGTGAGAGAGAAGCAGCTTGGTAGGGTGACAGGTGTGTGTGTGTGTGTGTGTGTGGTGACAACAGGAAGTTGCAGGGCCGTAAAAGCCCCCGGGGGGGGGGGGGGGGGGGGTGGGGGGGACTCGAAGACAGCGGAAAGATAAACAGCGTCGTCACCCTGGGACGCCCACGATTAGCATCGCTCGGCGACGGCGTGTGTGGCCCTCATTATGCCGAGGGGGGGGGGGGGGGGGGGATGGCGCTCGGACTCCCAACATGCAACGCGATTTACCCGCCCCGCTTGTTTCTGCCCACCCCGCCAATTTTGACACGATTACCACCACGGATGCCTCGTTTTAGGAGCCGCTTTGGAGCTATCTGAGGAGATAGCGGCCACCCCTCCCTCCCACCCGCCCAATTTTCATTTTAACACGACGCAGATAGCTCGGCTGTTTAGCTAGCCGGCTACCAAGTGAGGGGAAAAAAGCGCTAATCTCATGCTTATTGAGGAGATATTCCAACACGAGCACTCAGTCATTATTAAAAAAAGATGACAAAGGGGACATATTTCACAGAGATAATACGATGCAGACCGGGGCCACGCCGCACTGGCGGGTAAACGCCTGCAGGAAATTGCTCTCTATGAGGCGGCGTGCTGTTTAATTACTTGCAAAAGAGCTTCGGATCCACTGTGCCGGAACCCCGCGCTTACACCCCGCTCGCCATTTTTTTTTTTTTTTTCCCCCGCCGGCAACCCGATTTATTAGCCGAGAGCTAAGCGGGTGGGTAATAGCGGGTTGATAAAAGCCTTTTCTTAGCCTAAACATGCATCCTCACGTTTGGAGGGAATTGAAAGCGGGATCATTTTAGATGATCTCAATTGAGTCTTTAATGGACCAGCCATCTGTTGAGGTTGAACCTCACCAACGTATCCGAGCGCTGCATTTATTTATCTCCCCGGAGTCGTTTCGAAAACCGCGGTTCGGTCAAATTTGCAGCCACATCCCCACCCGCCACTGTCTGACACTTAGTTACATTAAAAGTTGTCGGCGTGTGGCGGGGAGGCCGGTGGCTGGGTTTCACTCCGGCTGACATGTGGGCACTTAAAATCCTGTTTTGAAAAAAAAAAAAAAAAAAACCCTCCAACGATTGGCAAGCTCCCCGCAGGCACACTGTATCCCCGAAGATAACCCAGGAGGAGGAGGGGACTCTCATACTTTGAAAGGGACACTTGTAAAAACCCTGCATCG
>JAXDDW010000078.1:887500-900000 GCA_034670385.1 Hoplostethus mediterraneus | reverse complement strand
CAGGGTTACCAAACTCAGAGTTTTCACTAAACCCGTTTCTTGGAACAGACCCAGATGTATGTCCGAGGACCATAGATAGGACCTGTTTAAACTGGATTAGGTCTGGAATGTCATTTTTACTGCTTTGTGTGCAGTACTACCTCTATACATAGCTCTTGTGTTTGAAAAGATTATTGCATGGATTTCATTGGTGCGGGTTGTTTGATTATGTTTAGGAAATGTATTTTGCAGGTTCCCATTGAGTTTATTTTGTTGAGTTCATTTTGTTTTGTAGATTCCCATTGAGTTTATTTGCAATATTGAAGCCTTGTTGGTCTAGCGGTATGATTCTTGCTTTGAGTGCCAAATGTCGCAGGTTCAAATCCTGGACAAAACCTTTTTTTTTTAACCCCTGGGAGTGACATAAGTCTTTCTTGTTCTTGGCTATTTCAGCTAATCTGAGGTGATAATTGGGGAAAGGGTGACATCTAGTGTCCAGAATGATTATTGCTGTGTTCCTAAGGGAAACAGAAATAGGGGTCCTCAGTTTGTGGGTTGAAGCACCTGGACCTCACTATGTAGCAAGTGCAAGAATGTGTGTGTGTGTGTGTGTGTGTGTGTGTGCGTGTGCGTGTGTGTGTGTGTGTGTGTGTGTGTGTGTGTGAATCCAAAATCATGAACATTCATGCCGTGTGCAGGTGCACATGAGACCGGTTATGTGACACATGTGAATGTGTGCGTGTTTGTGTGCAACGAACTGAATATGGATGCATTTAGTCTTTCAGAGAGCTTGTGTGTGTGTGCGTGTGTGTGTGCGTGTGTGTGTGCGTGTGTGTGTGTGTGCAATGAACTCACTGGATCTACACATGTAAAGTAGGTCTCTTAGCGTGTGTCTAAGAGTGTTTGGTCAGAGGTTGGAGAAGCAGTTTTTCTAGTTGATAAAACAGGGATACTCAAACGCACACACACACACACACACACACACACACACATGCACACACACATGCATGCACACACACACGTTCACCTACACATGGCGTGAATGTTCATATTTTTGCATCAAATGTCTGTCACATGATACACCATGTATGGCATTGAATTATGCACACACACACACACTCACACACACACCTCTCTCTCTGTTTCTCTTGATCTCTCTCTTTCTCACACACACACACACACACACACACACACACACACACACAGGGGAAGCTATTATGCTCTCAGGCTGGAGTGTTTTGATGG
This sequence comes from Hoplostethus mediterraneus, assembly GCA_034670385.1. Lineage (NCBI taxonomy): Eukaryota > Metazoa > Chordata > Actinopteri > Trachichthyiformes > Trachichthyidae > Hoplostethus > Hoplostethus mediterraneus. Next base: position 898,776 of record JAXDDW010000078.1, on the reverse strand, counting down.
TATAATTGCAGTGACCAGTGAGGAGAGCGAGACAGAGGGAGGGATGGAAAGAGGGATGGGGATGGAGAGAGAGAAAGAGAGGAGAGTGCTGACACTCTCAGCATGCTAATGTTGTGTGGAGGCTCTACCTCCCTCTGATTCTCTCCCTCCCTCCATCTCTTTGTCTCTCCATCTTCCTCTCTCGTCCTGTGCATTTCACAGGTGCAGTGCTAGAGAGAGATGGACTGAAAGGTGGAGGGAGCTGGTGGTGGGGGGGGGGAAGAGAGGGAGATATTAAGGAAAAGGATGGAGCAATGTTATCTCTCTTTCTCCACCATCCCTCCATCCTCTTCAAGCTCAAAACAAAGCAAGCGAAAAAGACAAAAAAAAAAAAGAGGGGGGGAGTGGGATGAAAATAGAGGAAGAGGGAGGGTCAGCATTTTCCATCCCTGTAACAATGGAAGGATGATCTCCGCTTATCCTCTAATCACATCCCTCCTTTTTTCCTCTCCTCCATCCTCTGTTATCTCTCCCTCCCCATCCCTCTACAACAACTCTCTCTCTCTCTCTCTCTCTCTTGCGTCCAGAGAAAAGGGGTTGCGAACAACGGCCTTTTCCTCTCAACTGTCTTTTTTTTGTGTTGCCTCTCATTTTGTTTGTCCTTCCCGCCGCCCCTCCATCCCTCTCCTCTCTCCAGAGAAGGACGACACACATCTCTTTCCTCTTTTTTTCCTCTCTTCTAAGCCTCTCTCTCTCTCTCTCCCTCTATTCTTTTCCTCTTTCATGTAGCTAGTCAAGTGGTCAGGTATGACGAAACCCCACAAATCTCCTCACAGAAATGCATCAAACTGAAGATCCTCATGACCGTCTCTCTCTCGGTCCCACGCCTCTCCTGTCACTCTTCACTCTTCTATATCTACCGTAGAAAGGTGATAAAAAATGAAGCTCATAAATGACGTATCAATCTTTTCCCAAACCTGTGGTTGTTTTGTGTCACTCTCCCCTAATCACAGTCCCCAACAAGACCAGAATTTACTTGGAATAAAACAGAAATAGTTTGGCAGTTAGGTAGATAATCAGTTAGGATAGAGTCTATCTTGATTATTATTAACTTTTATTAACAAACTAATTGACTATCCAATAGACAATTAGTTTGTTGGTTAATAGGTTATACACCAGTCAGCCACAATAACAACGAGGTATACGAAATAACATCGATTTCCCAAACGTATTCCCCTGATGGCAGTGGCCTCCTTCAGCAGGATGATGTGTCCTGCCACAAAACATTGTTCATGAATGGTTTGAGGAACATGACAAAGAGTTCAAGGTGTTGACGTTGCCTCCAGATTCCCCAGATCTCAATCCGATCGAGCATCAGTGGGATGTGCTGGAAAAAACAAGTCCGATCCACGGAGGCCCCCACCTCGCGACTTACAGGACTTCAAGGATCTGCTGCTAACGTCTTGGTGCCAGAGACTACAGGACTCCTTCAGAGGTCTGGGGGAGTCCAGGCCTCCACGGGTCAGAGGGAGACCTGCACAGTATTAGGCAGGAGGTTTTAATGTTATGGCTGATCGGTGTATATTTATGTATGGAGGCAGTAGGTAGGTAACATCCCTGTGACTAGGATATTGCAGCATGTATCCACATTGTCCCATTACTGTCGGTTTTCACGGTCTGTGTACACTTTGTAGTGATATTTTGAATATTATATTACAAAAATATTAAAATATTAAAAAATATATTTAAGAAATATATTAAAAATATATTTAAAAATATATAAATAATAAATAAATAAACAAATATATATTTTTTTTAAACTAAAGACTTACTGGCTATTATCTGGATATCAGCTATTAATTAAGATAAAGCAAAAATAAATCAAATGGATTTTGCAGGACACCAATGTGGAGCATATTTGGTTGTGGGTGGGGGTGAAGTAGCAAGCATGTGGGGGATGTTTGACAACTTTTATTTTTTTTATATTTATGTTCAGGGACCTGACTTTATCCTCTTGAGGCTTTTTTTTGTGCAGCCCTTTGGAATTATGAATCCTCTCGTACAGACATTTCTCTCAGCGTGATCGCCAACTCATGCCACCTTTTCACCAGTCTTCTTTGCTGCACCAGATGACTACCTTTTTGGTGCCAAACATTAGAAACATTAGATACATCAGAAACATTAGAAACAGACGCAGTTGTTTTTCTTTATCTCACTGTGGCTGGAGATCACAGTTTTATGAGGTTAACAGGGGCATTTAGTGGGTTAACACACACACAACACACAGGTGTGGCAACTATGATTCCTATTTGATTATTCCCAATGTTTTCATAATAACATGTTGGGGTTAGTACCTTCTGTCTGTTACCTGGCAACCTTTTGAAAACTGACATATGATGGAGTCATTTGGTGCTGATCCATTACTGCTATAGGCTTCAAGTGTATCTGAGCCAATGTGTGTTACTCGATGCGCTTGTATCCTATGCAGGAGTGAAATCCCACAACGTGACCGGACAACTGCTGCATGACATAACTTGGTCAGGTGAAGAAAACAAACACGAGAGTCTATCGATTTAGGAGAGAAAGACCGGAAACAACAAAGGGAGAGGAGCTCCTGCACTAGAAGATACATACTTGACATCCACCAGCACCTCCTGTTGGTACTGCCTCGCTACTGCAAGCCTGCAAACCCCACTGTAGCTACCAGATTGTGTCCAGCAGTCCATGTGTAGTGAGCTAACAAAAGGCTCTGGGATGACTCCTTCTCTCGTTACACATTACTGATAATTGAAAGTATTGATTATTTTTATTGATTTTTTTTTTTTATTATTACTGGCTCCCTTAGTTGGCCTATTGTCTGTCTTAACATGTGTAGTTTAAAATCAATATTTTTTTTCAGCTGTTGAGAAATGTCCTGAAAACAAGCTCCTGTACTTTTATCGTACGTGGTGAGTGAAGTAATTCTGATCAACGAGATTAAACGTGTTGGTGACCGTTATTGCGAAATCCCGATTAGGTAATCCAAGAACTGCAGTTTCATCTAGCCAACCGCCGTCGGTTGACACACACTCTTTCTAACCTCAACCAAGACAAAAAAAAAAACTTGACTTATATTTGTATTTATTTACAAAACAAAAACAAATAATCAATGTGCAAATTACTGATGTACATTAGACATTATAATATTCAACATAAAAACAGTGTGAAAGATTTTGTTAATGAAGAAAAGGATTTAATTTCAACTTCAGATAACAGAGGCGAGGGAGAGAGAGAGAGAGAGGGAGAGAGAGAGAGAGAGAGAGAGAGAGAGAGAGGAGGCAGAGCGAGATGAAGGCTAAAAGGTTTTCCAATCTAATCTTTCTAGCAGTACTTTCAGAATCCAGATATTTTCGATTTTCAAAATCACAGATTTCAGATCAAATGAGGACTAAAATAACAAGCCACAGTCTGCAGTCTTAGAGTGTGTGTGTGTGTGTGTGTGTGTGTGTGTGTGCGCTAGTGTAGTATTCTTTTTGTACCTGAATGAGTGTCTATTTAATGTGTATTGTAGTCTAAATGTGCTCACTGAGAACGTGTGTGTGTGTGTGTGTGTGTGTGTGTGTGTGTGTGGGTGTGGGTGTGTGTATCCATGGCCTTCATTGTTTATTAGTGTGCCTATGTGTACGCCACAACCCTGAGTTCATGTCTACATTTTACGGGATCGGTCTGTATGTGTGTATATTGGTGTGTTTTTAGTGTGTGTGTGTGTGTGTGTGTGTATACGTTCATCTACAGGTCCTGCGTGTGCGTGTGCGTGTTAGCGTGTGTGGGCGAGGGGTGCCTGTCCACTAACACCTCAGCGTGTTTCAGATACTGTGCGGTCCTCCTCTTCACCGACTCCCGACGTACCGGATCGGGATCCCCTGCACAGAGAGAGAGAGATCCTGGTGATCATCATTACTGATCCTGCTGCTGGTTGTAATGGTGATATAACAATGTGTGTCATCGTCATATCGGCACTGAAAAATACCTTCTGCAGTTAGTAGTTTCCTCAATTTGACCACTTTAAATCAATCAACTTTAGGCTTTATAGGTCTGAACACAAAACCGTCTGAACTTTGTACTGATGTCACACCCACCAACATTGACTATTCACCCTATACTTGTTCTACCGTCTTAAACGTCCCATATTGTTGGAATTATATGTTTCCACATCATGAAGAACATTATCATAGGGGTGGGCGATATGACTAAAAATCAATATCGTGATTATTTCAAACTTTTACCTCGATTACGATTAATGAACAATTATTTTATTTGTTTTGTTTTATTTTGAAATTTGATTTATTTTGAAATCGACCGGATGCTCTATGCCGTTCCTGTGTCTGACTTCCTGCCCGGCTTGACACATTCACTCACGGCGTTACTGGACGGGGCGGAGGGACGTGACTGAATACCACGTAGTATTTTTTAAGGGGACAGTTCATGAACGCAGTATTGGGGAAAGTATTTGGCACGTTCATTCACGGGAAAGTGATGTTACATCTGATGCGCGCACACACACACACACACACACACACACACACACACACACACACACACACTGGTTGCTTTGCTAACTGGCGCTTCTAGACGTTCCTCGTTCTTGTCGCCTAAATAACAATCGAAATGAACGATTTTGAAAATTTGCCACGATTACATAATTAAATCGCGATTACGATTATAAACACGATTATCGCACACCTCTACATTATCGTCATCCTGAGCCGTAGTCTATCTGAAAGCAAAATCCTGACACCTGAGTAACACAGGACTTTTAATATGCAACTCTTCGGCATCGGAGCTGGAAAATTCTCCCTGGCAGCGGTGGGATTCGAACCCACGCCCCCGAAGAGACTGGAGCCTTAATCCAGCGCCTTAGACCGCTCGGCCACGCTACCACATACAAGCTAGCAAACCTCTCTCAGGGCACTCAGGGGGGTGTGGGGGGAGGGGGGAGGAGGGAGTCAGCGTAACCCCACCTAGAATAGATCTGACCAGACACACGGGGGAGGCGTCAACTAATAATAGACAAACCGTTAGAGAGCTGGAAGATTTATGGCCCCGGACCAGGCGAGGCTCTGCTCTGGCTCAGTAACTACCGGGACACACTCGCCCAGCGTCTGCTTTACATCCAGGTCATCTGCTGTGAGTTTATCTGTGAGCTACACCGGGCCACTTTATTTACATCTGTGCATTAGTCACGTTGTTAGTGTTGCAGACGGTAGACGCAGGGCTACGTGGCGCGTGTGTGTGTGTGTGTGTGTGTGTGTGTGTGTGTGTGTGTTTCTTAAATGTCAAGCTGTAATATTATTACTGAAATCGAAATGTCATAATCGTCATTACTGGGAAACATAATACTAGTGAGAGGTGTTACCACTACCCATCTAGAAAATAGAGATGTTTTCATACTTCTCGAGGAGGTAAGCCACTGACCCCACTGACCACTGACACCCAATGTCTTCCTGGTGACTACTGACATGACGTTGTGTTCATGGCTGCATCCTTCACTACCATCCTTGGATTTCCTCTTCACTCTTAAAAGTGTGGGAAAAGCTTTCCTGGCAGCGGTGGGATTCGAACCCACGCCCCCGGAGAGACTGGAGCCTTAATCCAGCGCCTTAGACCGCTCGGCCACGCTACCCACTGGCAACACAGCAACCCAGTCTTACAGCAGTCAGGGGGGAGGTGGGTCAATAGTGACCTACATACAACAAACTAATTATAGGTCAACCATTAGAGCTGAAAGTGATATATGGCACTGCAACAGATGAGACCCTGCTTTGACTTGCACAGACAGTAGACAGTAACTAGGACTAGAAAAACACACCTCCTGTGCTGTTAGTGAGGGTGCTTTGTGTGTTTCTTAAATGCCACTTTGTGACATTTTAAAAGACCACAGTTTAATCAACGACACTCAGAAATTGGTTCTATGGTTAAGAAACTGGCTATATGAAGGAAATACATGATCTTAACACACCCAGTCAAAAATCCCCATAGTCCTCCCATCCTTCATGTTCAAGTGGCGAGTGAGTCAATTGGCACTAACATGCCATTTGAGGAGAATTACCACTACATATTTTTTTTTTATCATGTCAAATCTCAGCAATTCTGTAAATCTCTACGATACGGAAAAATTGATTGGCAGCGGTGGGATTCGAACCCACGCCCCCGGAGAGACTGGAGCCTTAATCCAGCGCCTTAGACCGCTCGGCCACGCTACCACCTGATACCTCTGACACACACTAGCAGGCGATGTAGGACAAATAAGTAATCTATTAGTGAGTTCAACTTTATAGCAGAGCAACAGCCTGGCAGAGCGGGACAGGGACCACACGTGTCGAGGTCACATGCCACATTTGCTGCACTGCATTTGTCAGCATGCTAATATGCAGCAAATCTGAACGTGGACTGCAGAACAAATGCGATCAATAAAGTATTGCAGCTATTATATCGAGTCTACTGCAAACTGCTGACGCACACATTGATTTAAACCCTAGTTACCTGGTGAACTTGTTACCGGTTGTCTAATAGCGGCTTCATACTTTATGTCAGCTTTGGCGGCGTTCAACATTCAACATCACGCCATTCAGCGATGTCGCGCTCAAAAGGGATCAAAGAACAGAGTGCGTGTTCTGTCACCATAGCAACAAAACAGTTACGCACTTCCATCACAACCTGGACCCCGGACCCTTCTGCAAAAAGCATAAAAGCTTGAAAAGGACAAAGGGAGTCGAACTCTCCTGTTCATCTTGGCTTCCACTTACAGTATCAAGTCAAAAAATTCTCTATTGATGATGATGATGATGATGATGATGATGATGATGATGACGACGACTTTACAAACATAATGTGAATTGAACAACAATCTTTCCTCTCCCGCCTTGTAACAATCAACTTCTATTCCCTTTATCGATCCCTTGCTTTACCTTCTCCGATAGCCTGCACTGATCAATATCGGAGTACACTTCGTACTAAAGTATTGATGAACTGAATGCCCCGTTTCTCTCCCTCCCTCACACCCATCCTCCTCCATCACTTCATCCGTCTCACCCTGTACACCGGTGATCAGTATATCCACCGCTGTCCTGTATCCAAGTATCGCTGAACCGAATTCTCCCTCCTTCTCCCTCTCCATGGCCGCCGTTAGCTCATTGGCCGCTTGGCTCAGATAGCCCGCCTCCACTCCGTCCGGGTTGGTCAACGGCAGCGGCGAACAACTCCGAGTGGTCGCTGGACAAATTGGATGGTTCTGAAATAGCGAGAGAAAGAGGAGTCAGAGATGAGGTGAGATATCTGGTCTGATGGGGGAATGAATGCTAATGCTAATGCTAATGCTAATGCTAATGCTAATGCTATTGTCTGTTTTTATCCTCACCTTGTTTGGAGCAGGGATCGAAGATAGCCAAGTCGTTATCGGACAGTGGAGGCGGGGCTTCCTCCCGGGGGGATGGGACTCGCTCTTCCGCCACAGGGTCGAACAGCGAATCGAACTCCTCCTGGGACTCCTGCGATTGGTGCGTTCTGGCAGGGGGCGGGTCGGGAGACGGGACTGGGAAACGAAAACAACCAGACAAAACCAGACAAAACCCAACGGTGAGCGGGGAGACAAGGAGGAAGAAGTACAGAACGTGTACTATAGTCACTGTCTTGGTCCAGGTTCACTTCTAGCGAATTGTCTTTACTGGGCTCTTGAAGCTTGAAGCAGCCTGAAGTTGAAGTTGATAGGCCATTGGGTGAATCTTGAAACCCAATATACCCAAATATATTTTTGTAGTTTATTTCCCACCTTTTTTTTAGTTTTTTTTAATGATTTTGGAGGTTTCGTTTTATGTTTTTGTTTCATTTTTTTTTCATTATTATTTTTTATTTACTTCATACACAAACACACATTCATACATACACTGTAATTGACAATACAACACTCACAACAATATTAATAACAATAAAAATAACAATAATGATATGGAAAACAAAACAAACAAACCAACAACAATTTAAAAAAAAAATTAAAAAAACAGTAAACAAAACACAAGGTTCCTCTGCATGTATAGTGTATTATAGTGTAGGTCTCCGCAGCTCTCGTTTACAGGGAATCATAGATTAGACTCCATACATATAAGACATTTTTCTCTTTATTGTTGTCCTCCATTACTGCCTTTTCCATGGTCAAATAATATTTCATTAAATTCTTCCAATGTAAAATAGTAGGGACTTCATTATCTTTCCAGTGTTGAAGAATTAATTTCTTAAGAACTAAAGATGAAAAGAGTATTTGCCATGTCATTGGATATCTTTCTCTCCCCATACTTTGAATGTTTTTGTTTCAAATGTATATAATACTCACATTACTACACTAGACATTACCAAATAGTTACCACAATAGTTTCTATCTGCTCCACCTCTACGCGTTGTCCTACCTCTGTCATCCAGCTCGGGGTCGCTAAGCTCCTCCCTCTCTTCCTCTGCCGGGGAGCCTCCCATCTCGCTGTAGGCCTCGGCCGCCACCTCGGGCTCGCCCAGCTCCAAGCCCAGGTTGGAGCCCAGGTCCTGGGGCAAGGTGGGCGCCTCCCTCCCCTCCTCCTCCTCGGCGGGCTCACAGTCAGAGGCCCTGCGCTCGGGCAGGGGGATGAGAGGGGGAGGCAGGGGGGAGTCGGAGGAGGAGAGGGGTGCGGGATCCAGGGGCCTCGTTACCTCCCCGCCCTGGGAGGAGGGAGGAAGGACAGAGAGGAAGGAGGCAAGAGAAGGAGGGCAGGGGACAATAAGATGGAGAGAGGGGAGTGTGTGTGTGTGTGTGTGTGTGTGTGTGTGTGTGTGTGTGTGTGTGTGTGTGTGTGTGTGTGTGTGTGTGTGTGTGTGTGTGTGTGTGTGTCTCACTCTGAAGAAGTCTTTGAGCTGCGGGCTGTTGTAGAGGGCAGGTATGTTGGTGGTAAACAGAAGCATGGCCTCTGTAGCCTTCCTCCTCTCCTCGATCACCGCCTCATCAAACCTGCCTGAAACAGACAGAAGGAGAGAAAAGGAGAGAGAGGGGAGGAGCAGGTGAAAGAGTGAGAGAGGTGGGAAGGTAGTCAAAGAGAGAGAGAGAGAGAGTTCAATCACTGTAAGAAACTCATAATTAAATAAAAATAATGCAATAAGTCAATCTGAGCTATTGATGATGAGCAAAAGAGACAGCAGTGGAACCAGGGTGTGTGTGTGTGTGTGTGTGTGTGTGTCCGCCATACCAAAGACCTGTGCGCGGGGGAACGGGGGGAACTCCTCCTGCCTTCTGAACAGGTTTCGGTGTGTGTAGGCCAACTCCCCGTGGAGCTTCTTCAGTTCTGAAAACCTCCTCCACACCACCACCTCCTTCACGTCTTCTGGGTGTCGCTTTGATACAAACTACAGGCCACAGAGGGGAGAGAGAGAGAGAGAGAGAGAGAGAGAGAGAGAGAGAGAGAGGAGAGGGGGAGAGAGAGAGAGAGAGAGAGAGAGAGAGAGAAGGTGGGGGTAGTTCATCAATTACAGGCTCAGTATTATATCTCAAGCTAGGAGGAGGCGAGGAATTTTAGCTCATCAGCTCAGTGCACAATTACTTATGCTCCATACAATACATGTAAACATTTCAAATGAGTCAACAATCGGTAGGGGTGTGTGTGTGTGTGTGTGTGTGTGTGTGTGTGTGTGTGTGTGTGTGTGTGTGTATGTATATGTGCACAAGAGAGGGTGAAGATCAAGGCAGGAATTAGGTCTGTGATCTTCTAGCAATGGTGTGTAGAAAGAATCCCCTTTGATTGTGTGTGTGTGTGTGTGTGTGTGTGTGTGTGTGTGTGTGTGTGTGTGTGTGTGTGTGTGTGTGTGTGTGTGTGTGTGTGTGTGTGTCCAAAGACCACAGGGCATTAGTCTGGTCATGGGGGTGTTACGGCTCATGAATCAGATCACAAGTTTTCTCCGTTTCATTGAGTGCTCACTCTGCCCCAAAGCTTGACAATAAATGGGCTATTCTCTGTCTGTCTGTCTGTCTGTCTGTCTGTCTGTCTGTCTGTCTGTCTGTCTGTCTGTCTGTCTCACTTAAACTAGTAATGGATCAACTTATCACATATTTAATCTCAGATGTACTGAGTTTTAGCGGTAGGGACATGTAATTGTATCGTTAGAAACAAATAACATGTCTAATTCATTGAGTTTTCATTGAGGAAACTGTCAAAAGAGTAGTTTGCACGAGGGTACACCACTTGGGTGTTATTAAATAGGCACAAGCAGAACATATGGGCAAGTCGGAAACAAATGACCAGAGATGGAGAGTAGAGGGAAGGAAAGAGAGACAACAAACCAGCCTGCTATTAGCTTAACAACGTTATATACCTATCATAAAAAAGAGAGAGAAAGAGAGAGAGACCAACCCTTGCAGTCACTCTGTACTCGGTGTGCCCCTTCTCGTGCGTGCGTGGGTCGGTGACGGTAAAAAAAACGGTAATATTCCTCTCTCGGTTTTCGAGACATTGCCGTCCTCACTGACAGCGGATGAACGGCGTGTTTTGGTGGCAGCGGACGCAGCTGTCAACGCCGGGGTCGCTGTTATGATTCTGCTGTCGCTCCTCTAGCACGCTCGCTTCCTGCTTGGTGACGCAAGGGAGCGTAATGACGTGTACGTAATTACGTGTGCGTGATTGCGTTGAATAGGGTGGGTAAAGACTTTAACCCCTAGAAATTATTTATTTTTTCTGCCCTTTTTACTAAAATAATATTTTTTTTTTTGGTCTAATTTTTCTTATTCCTATTTTAACTTTTCTCTCCCCTGCCATTGTATAAATATACCAAGTTGTTGGATGTTGTTGTGATAATATTCAGTGACCATATTTTGATTGTAATTACATAGGCCTATTATAAAAGTTATTTTATATATTTGTATTACGATTTTAAAATCCCTTGAATACAACAGTTGATGGGACATATAGGCTACATGCTACCTCGAATTGCAATGATCTGTCTGATTTTTTACAAATATGTCTATTTATTTATTTGAATATTTGTTTGTTTATTTTTTAAAATTTTCCTGAACACACTAACATGGAGCTGATCAGTAGAAGATAAACACATTTTATTTATTTAAATAGTTAATCACATTGTTTCTTAGTAGTTCCAGTTGAAGAAAGAGGGAAAAAAATAAATTGGAAACCAGAGCAATAAAATGTAAAAGCTGCATGCTATGGAACACTAACGAAATTAGTTTTATTTGCTGTTTGCCATCTTTACAGCAATGATGTTTGCCTGGTAATGTAGAGAACATACCCCAGGGG
>JAXDDW010000078.1:862500-882500 GCA_034670385.1 Hoplostethus mediterraneus | reverse complement strand
AGAGAGACAAAGACACTGTATAAGCCTTAATTTCCGCTCTCTCTCTGTCTATCTCTCTTTTTCATTTCTTCTCACACCCACCCACCCGGCCAGCCCATCAAGAACAGAAAACAAACAGACCCGACAAGCCAGCAGTGTGGTTGAGGGTGTGTGTGTGTGTGTGTGTGTGTGTGTGTGTCAAAATCATACACTGTCTTTCTCCCATTATTCTTTTCAGCCAATCCAGTCCAACAGTAACAGTGTGTATCAGTACACACACTGGCGATGAAATGCCTGGACTCCTGCTCTCCTCTCAGCAACTTCAGAATAAGAGTAACAATGTCAAGATAAAAAGTCTCTAAGATAAGAGTGTCTACGTCAATTTAAGTGGCGAGGTGGTATCAGTATCCAATATATAGTATCAGGTATATATACAATACAGGTGCAAGGATGAAGTTGTATGTGTGTGTGTGTGTGTGTGTGTGTGTGTGTGTGTGTGTGTGTGTGTGTGTGTGTGTGTGGTTACATAATCAATAACCCCCCCGCCACTGGTCCCAAATAAGTCTGGTGTGTTTCCTTAGAAGCACAGTGCAAGTTTGAGTCGCGGCATTTGGTCGTCATCTCAGGTTACACACTGTACATACTGTACTGCCCAGGACTGAGGTAAACAACAACACATCCTCCTACTCCTGCTCATCACAGCTAACTAACGATGACACTATTAACCGTCTAAATCCGGTCAGAAACATGCAACAGCTCTTTCATGTGTCCGTGACGTAAAGCTTTCCTAGAAGCCGGCTGGTACTGTACATGTAAGAAGAGCAGCAGCAGCGGGGGAATGCATATGGCCACATGACGGGAGACTGCTTTTAAAACGCCATCTGTTATTACTGATTAGCTGATTCAAATTCCGACTGGACTACTTTCAGCATTTCAGAGCAACATTTTATTCCATTTTACATTTACATTTTATTCCATTTTACAGACTTTTGTTGGGTTGGATTTATTATCACCCTTGGCAAAAATAATTATTTTTATTCTAATTGACTCAAGATGTGTAAAATGATGTCTGTGGTTATTATTACCAATAATCACACAGTCATAGTTGCAACTACAATCTACAAGTTTTACTCATGGAAATAAAACAGCAGTGACAACAGCATGGCAGTTAGGCAGGGCTGTGGCTTTAGTTAGTGCTGTATACAGGTTATCAGGATAACCATTGATCAAGCTAAATGGATTAATCAGTGAATCGGGGTTGATGAGAAACAATAAGGGTGCAAACGAAGGTTGTGTAATGCTAAACTGAGAGTGGGGAGGAAGTGGGGTTAGAAACCAGATTAGAATAGAATGGATATCTAGAGTAAGCATCCACTAATCGTCAATACAATAGAGGAGACTATATGCGTCACTAGGGGTCCCTGATATGTACCAATCATTAAATCGATGCATCCATTAACCAGCATACCTGTGAGAATAAGCAGATGACTGGTAATGGGGTAGATGACTGTGATTTACCAAATGCCTTTAATTCTTTCTTCTCTAGGTTTGAAAGGTCAGATTTCACAGGAAATGTCTCTACAGTAAGAGAGTCTTTCATTCCGCAAAATGATATTGTGATATCTCAAGAGGGGGTTTCAACTCTCTTCAAAAGAGTAAAAATAGGGAAGGCGGCTGGCCCTGATGCCATTTGCGGACGCACACTGCGTTATTGTGCTGATCAGCTAAGTGAGGTCTTCACTACAGTTTTCCAAATGTGTGCAGTAAGTGGACTAATACCCACTGCATGGAAAACATCCACAATAATTCCCATCCCCAAACTAAAAAATCCCAAGGAATTAAACAAATTCAGACTGGTGGCACTTACTTCACTTGTAATGAAGAGCTTTGAAAAAATTCTTAAAAATGAAATAACCTCCCTAATTGGTGGCAAACTAACTTTATAAAGTATACAAACATCTTCAGCTACCAAAATCACATGCAAGACTTTTATTTGCTGACTTTAGTTCAGCTTTTAACAGGATGCAGCCGCACATTTTAATTGAGAGACTAGCTTCTCATTTTATGTTGCCTGATCAGATTTTATTATTACTTTTAAACTTCTTAACAGACAGGATTCAGCAGGTTTTTGTAAATGGACACATGTCCTCTGTCGTCACTTCAAATACAGGCTCTCCCCAGGGCTGTGTCCTCGCTCCCCTGCTTTTTATCATGTACACAGACAGCTGCAGGTCCTCTCAGGAAGGCAGCTATCTTGTCAAATTCTCTGATGACACAGCACTGCTGTCTCTTCTGCAGGGCCCCCAATCTGATCACGGCTGTGCCTTGCCCGCTTTTATCAAATGGTGTGATGACAACTACCTCGACCTCAATGTAACAAAAAACAAGGAACGACGATGTAGAAATTGTACAATCCTACAAGTATTTGGGAACAGTGTTTGACTCAAAATTGAAATTTGATGTCAACACTGACAGCATTGTCAAGCCGGGGACACCAGAGAGTTCACTTACTCAGGAAGCTCAACTCTTTTGGTGTCTGCAAAAATATCCTGTGTAATTTTTATCAGACTTTTATTGAGAGCCTTTTAACTTTTTCATTTGTGTGTTGGTTTTATGGGTTGTCTGTTAAAGACAAGAACTATTTAAACAACATTGTTAAGGTCTGCTCTAAGATTATCGGAGTACAGCAAAAGGACCTGTGCTCTCTCTGGGAGAGGAGAGTGGTCCAGAAGGCAACTGGAATAATAAATCAACCAGAACACGTTCTGTCCAGTGAATTCTCACTTATGCCTTCAGGCCGACGCAAACAGATACTCGAACTCTTTTATTCCTTCGTCCATCAAGCTACTAAATGCTGATGGTAGCCACTTTGAGATCACTTAAGCCACTATTGCTGTTCACTCGCTGACCTGCACACTGTTGTCTCTGGCATGTTGTTGTTGTTGTCGATGTCTTGATGCATGATTGCTGCCCTTTGTGTGTTTGTTGTTTTGTTCACATGAATGGTGAACAAAAACGTGATAAACACAATCAGTTTTTCACGTGGGGTGTAGCTTTGCCTTTTTATGATATTTGCTTTTTGAAAATTGTAGACAAATCTAACGGATTCTGGTTTTGCAACATAGCACAGTAACCTTTCATGTGAAAATCCCCAGGCCCTTTTTCGATCTTCCCTCTACCCTGTTGTCAGAGGTGAAACTTAAGCCGTAGCCTGGCGAGGCCAACTGGCTTCCACCTCCTCGCTCTGTTACCCCCTTTTTCATATTCAGGGTAGCAAAGACCATTTTGCACTAGACGTAACAGCAAAAACACAAATTAGAAAAAGAAATCTATCCCTGGCTCTAGCAGAGAAATCCTTACATTGTCTGCATAATGTACAAATTGGGGCAAAGGTTGAGGCTGTAAAGGTTAATCTGCCTGAAGATAACACCTCTTACCAAGACACAATAAAACTCAATGGTGTAAAATGGTGTATTGGACTTTGAACAATGCTGCAGGACAATGTAAGCATTACTCTTAATAATTACATTACAAATCAATAATGGGGCTTCTTTGTTTAATAGAATAGAATAGAATAGAATAGAATAGAATAGAATAGAAAGGATGCTAGTAAAGACGTTTTTTATAGAATAAACAAGCATGTTTTGCTGAGTTGCTTTTGATGATTTGGAAAGCTAAAGGGTCTATTTCCACTTGGAGCAGAGGAAGGTACAGTTTGTTTGTTATTTTGTTGTTTGGCTTTTCTGGGAAGAGAGAGAGAGGGAGACAGGGAGAGCGAGCGATAGATGATTGGATCCTTGCTTGGTAGGCGGAGAAACCAAGGCCATTATAAATACAGACCAAGCCTATTCTCTATAATGAGATTAGTAGACGATCAAGGGGTAGAAGACCGAGGAAAAATAACTTCTTTTCAAGAAAACTGAACGGAGTTTACGCTGCTTTTTCAGGTATGTGTCATATTTACTCCATCGGGTGTGCTGCCATGAAAAGGATAAGTTTAACTGCGCTAGATTCAAAGAGGAAGGTACAACGTTTCCAGACTCGTGCTCGAGCAGATGACGTAAAGTGATGGATGGTTTCATCATCTCTCTTGAACAAAAAAGTTATATTTTAGCCATTTCTTCTCTGGAAGAGAGAATTGATCTAATTGAATTGAACCCATAAGATTAGTTTTCACTATATCTGGGGGGAAAATGGTTAAAATACGAGTTAAATACACGGTGTTCTGTTTAAAGATAGGGTCGTTGTTTTTCGGCACACATTCCGCGGTACTACTTCCGGTATTCAAAATAAAACTTTTTTTGTGTAATAAAACATACTCACGTCAAATTAAATTTAAGGGGTAGTCCGTACTAAATGAGCATCTTTTTATTTTCATGATAGTTGTCCTTTTCACAGCATAACTCGACCGGCGAGATTTTGTCAGACAACTGTTTAACATTTAGCAGCAAACCCTTTTGTTCGGTTTATTAGCAGTACTCTCGACACAGTGTTCTAAAACACGACCAGCAACTACACTAACGTTCAAACGGGTCGAGGCTTTTGTTAGATGACGCTTTTGTTTGACAAGCTAAACTAAGCTAAGCTAAGCTAACCGAGGTTATCACCGCGAAACCAAGGCAACGCGTCAAGTGGTGAGCTGTCCTTCTCTGTGCTTATTAGCTCGCATTAACTGTTTAATTTATGCTTAATGCCTAAGTTTGGAATTGATTTTTGTTTTTTGTTTTTAAATCTAAATTAGTCTAACCGTAACCATAGGCGTAATTTCTGCACATAAATTTAACCAGGAGGCATTTAGTGTCAGAGAAGTTCATACTTAATTTCCCCTCTGCTAAAGACAAGTGACCGGAAATGTAATGTTGTTCTTCTTCGTTGTTCTCGCTCATCTCTACAGAAGAGTCCCCTTTTCACCACTACATCTCCTCTTGCTCCCATATTCTGCTAACAACCCTGGTTTCATGGCTAGGTTTGAAGAGTAGGTTAAGAAAAGGAAAGGACACTCGTAGAATTTGTGCTTAAAGTGAATGTGTTCGACCCCCACACCCTTCCTGTTAAACAAATATAAACTTGACAATCTTTCTTCTGCCCTTCCCTCCCTTCTGGTCTCCCTTCTCTCACCCTTTAATTCTCTACCCCGGTTTCTCCCCATCTCTGACTTTTCTCCTAAAGAAATTGAATAGATTGAAACTTAAGCATGAACACGGAGATCGACATGAAGGACGTGGAGCTCAATGAGCTGGACCCGGAGAAGCAGCCCATGACGGGCGCGTTGCAGGTAGCTGGCGGGGAGATAAATGGCAGCGTGAAGCTGAAGGTTCCCGAGGACGAGGTCAAGTTTACTGGCCTGTCCAAAGACGAACTCATGAAGGTGGCTGGCACTCCGGGGTAAGAGCTCATCGATGGCTCATCGAATAGATCAACTGGCTTTCTGCTAGACCCTGATATGAGTTGGCATATGCTAGCTGCACATAATCGGTGGTCATCCCTAACCCCATTTTTCTCTCCATCCTTCTGCCTAGGTGGGTGCGAACCCGTTGGCTGCTACTGGTGCTATTTTGGCTGGGCTGGTTAGGCATGCTGGCTGGTGCCATCGTGATCATAGTCCAGGCCCCTCGCTGTAAACCCATCCCTAAGATGAATTGGTGGAATGAAGGACCTCTGTACCAGATCTCAGACCTGGATGCCTTCTCTCCCGATGGAATTAAAGGTATAGCATGTGTCTAATACGTTAAGAATTGATAGACTGGGCGGATGCACCCTTTTTGATATATACATACATTGAATTGAATGGACACACATAGGTACTGTGCATTCGTGTACTAGAGTTGTAGGAGTGCAGGTAAGGAGCTTTAGAGACCACCCCAACAAACCCACAAACATGAATACAACTGCTTTCACTTGAGACTGACAAACGTTGGGAACTTGCTCTAATTACATTAAGTATGCTTGAAGGAGTTGGCTGGTTATTTTTGACGTGTTAAAAATAACGTGATTTAATGCCTGACATAGCGTTGGTTCACTGTGGATAATAATATTTCATCTATCAGAGTAAACAAGGGCGGGTTTGGTCTTGTCTATGCTAGCCAGTAGGCAATTCATCAGCATGTTGCATCACATTGTAGTATTTCCACATTACTGAGTGGTCATGACAACCTTGCTGGATGAATCATGCATTAATTCCAAACCATTAGATACAGGCACAGTGAGACCAGTACTGAAGTGAAGGTACCTTGTTTTGACAAAACATTACTGTATTATATAGAAACTATAGTAGTTTTTGCAGGGTCTATTTTATGCGTTTCTCACTATAAAACTGGCCAGGGGGTTGGGAGTTTCCAGGCTAATATTTTAGATGCTTCCTGCCTATTATTTTGTGTCATTCTGATCACAAACCCTCAAAAGCAAAGTAAGGCTTTTAGATTAGAAAGAGCTTAACTTGCGTAGGCGTGGTAAACCGCACTCGTGTGACTGAGGGATTAGTCTTGTGACCTGGTATTGGGTTTCCTCCGTTATGCCCCGTCCAGTCTACAACTGGCTAGATACCAAACTGCTGACTAGGCCAACATGGAGTGACTCAAGGTCTAAAGGACACAAAAAACGCTTTCATATCTCTATCACTCTCAGAGGTCGAGGGTTAAGCAAGTCAAGAGATCTCTAAGTACGCATTTTGTCTTGTGTGTATTTTGGTTGTTTTTTATCAAAAGCTCACAGGATCAGACGTGTCACTGTTTTCATATCCCCCCTCGATTTCCCCCAGAGTCATTTTCTTAAATAGCCCCCAAGGTGCTACACAAGTCAAATGTCGACTGCTGCTTTGGATCGTAGGTTTTGCCCAAATACAGTGCTCCTGTGTGAATTGGACCGCTCTATCAGCCTTAATTTTCGAGCCTTTCATTGGTTATTCTCACAGTGTTTTGCGAGGAACGAGAAAGGGAGGCCACATGCACTGCTGTTTCTAAAAAAAAAGTCAAATTACCAGG
This sequence comes from Hoplostethus mediterraneus, assembly GCA_034670385.1. Classification (NCBI taxonomy): domain Eukaryota; kingdom Metazoa; phylum Chordata; class Actinopteri; order Trachichthyiformes; family Trachichthyidae; genus Hoplostethus; species Hoplostethus mediterraneus. Next base: position 875,541 of record JAXDDW010000078.1, on the reverse strand, counting down.
GTGCTCTCGGGTTTCCAGCAGGCCTTGGGCAGCATTCCAACAACCACACGTGACTTGGTGTTGTTTTCACATGAAGGACCTCCTTGTACTCAGACTTTATATGGCCAACAGAGGATCTAGAGGGAGTTATTCACATGCTGCTGCCATGAGTCAATACTGCTTCAAAAGAACACCACCATTTCTTCTTTATTTGCCCGCCTCTTCCATGCCTATATCCTTACTCATCAACCTTGCCAATCTTTCTCTCCTATCTTCATTCCTCTGCCCTCTCCCACGACCCTGCTAGCTTTCACATATTCTCTTTTTGTCTGGTGTCTTTGACCTGTGAAATTTCCCCTAAAACAGTCTTTTTTTTCTCTTTCCCATCGTCCCGTTCTCCCCAGGCGTTGAGAACAAGTTGGACAGTGTGAACCAGCTGAAGGTGAAAGGCCTGGTTCTCGGCCCTTTCCACACCGTCCAGGCCGACCAACTGAGCACGCTGAACCTGAAACAGATCGACCCGGCCCAGGGAACTGAGGAGGAACTTCTTGCCCTGATGGAGAAGGCCCACAAGAAGGGTAGGTCTCAAATGTTGGCAATACAAGGGAAAATGCCTCATTTGTGTTTCTGAACGTTCAAAGTGTACACCCTAGCCATCTTACACTCCAGACAAAAGCAGACCACAAAGACCCAGTGACTCAAGTTCCCGTTCTCCCCCTTAGGTATCTCTGTGGTGCTGGATGTGACTCCAAACTACCTGGGCTCTGACGCCTGGTTCAGCAGTGCCGTGGTTGCAGACGTACTGGAGAAACTGCAGGTAGGACGCGCACACAAAAGGTTCACATTCAACTGTTCGGATGGATGCCAGTCCGCGGAACATTCTCTCTGGTATCGTAACACTTTTTTATTTTCCCCTCCCAGGCGGCATCGGAGTACTGGCTGGGTAAGGGCGTCGACGGCATCAAGGTGCCTAGTCTCGGTGCTGCCTCCTCCTCTCCTGATTGGTCCACGTTTCAGGCCACCTTCCAGACCAACCTCACCGACGACTCCAAGAAGAGGTAACCGGGGTTGCCACCTTTTCGCCTCCCCATAAGTGATTCTGCAGGGGTAGACGGTCTATCCAGAAATGCACATTCTCTTCATTTGCACGATTTTTGTTTTTTTTCATGGTGTTTTCCGTAAATTTTGCTTCCAAATGGGAAAACAGGTGGTGGATTTTTGACACCATCTCTGATATAACACACACACACACCATCTGTTGGCATTGTGAACAAGTGTGTAATTTGTAGAGGCACAGATGGGTGGTGTCTAGTGATAGTCACTGTGCCTAGTGGGGGTATATGGGAATTAAAACTAACATTAGCTTTATTCTTTTTTTTCTGTAGAATCATAAAACTTTTGATTATGGGTCTTTTTTTGTGTCCATGTTAGAATGACGCCAACCAAAAACACCCGAATTGAACTCACTAACCTGTTGCAAAAGTGGTTGGACTGAACTTCAGTGGAAAAGTCTTTCAGTTTTCAAGTCATTTTTAGAAGCATTGGTAGCTGGCTTTGGGTGAACGGTTGGACAGTATTGTGTCCAGAAGGAAAGCAGCGATCTAAAGCATTCCAGCACAGCAGGGGGTGAGGTGGGGTGCGTTCAGGGGCTTCAACTGCTTAGATGAAGGAATCCACAAGCCAGCGGGGCTGACACTGTGTATAATGTTAGAGAGACACCTAGTGGAACTCTTCCTAAAATACACCCCTGCAGGGCCAAACTGGCTTAGCCAAGACTTGCTCAACTGGTGCCGCTGGTTTACCTCAAAACATTTCAGCTCGATGCAAAAAAAAAATCTTCTCAATTAGACGCAAGCAAAGGTTAAAAAATCAATTTGAGTAGTAAAATGGTTTTCACTATAAGCCGCTCTCCTGAGACCAAACTCACCACAGTCCTCTCCCCTCAGGGCGTTGATGGGCGTGGTAGAAGGTCTGTCAGCTCCAGAGGTGTCGACGCTCCTCAACACTTCGGGCGTGGACCTCATCCTGTCTGACCTGCTCAGCACCAACAACGGGGGTAAGCTGGAATACCCTCGTTATTGCAGACACGACATTGTCTTCTCCTGATTATGTTGCTTTTATTCTAGCGTTAACGCCCTCGTCTCGTTTAGATACTCCACATAGATTGTGTTCATGCCAGAGCTTTGTCTCCCACTCTGCTTTTGTAGCTATCAAAATAAAGAAGAACCAAAAAGCCGAGTGACGGTCCACTCTTATATGAAAACCCAGCAGACGGTGTGTTCCTACTGACCGTTATATCTACCCGTGTATCTCCAGGTGTGGCGCGTGCTCAAATCATAGATGCCCTGGCGGAAAACAAGGCCGGTCTTGCATGGGGCCTCGGCGCCACCCAAAAGGATCAGCTATCCAAAGAGGCAGGGACGCAGGTCCTGATCCGGCTCTACCAGCTACTGCTGTTCACCATGCCCGGGACCCCGGTGTTCACCTACGGAGACGAGATCGGCCTTCGGGCACAGGTAAGCGGTTTTTAATCCGACGAGACTGAAAATCAAGACCGCTGCACTGAACAGAATTTCAGCCGCATGCAAAAGTATCAAAAAGTAAAGGTGTAATGTAAGAAAGTGTCAAAATGTATTCATTTTCCCATCCTGAGTTGTGACGGGCTGTAATTTATAATAATAATAATAATAATAATAATAATAATAATAATAATAATAATAATAATAATAATAATAATAATAATAATTTCCCCCCCCCAAACCAGGGTGAAAAATCTCCCATGATGCTCTGGAACACGGAGGAGGAACCTGCCGAAGGAGCTGCCGTGAATGAGACTGCTGAGGTAGTGTGTGTGTGTGTGTGTGTGTGTGTGTGTGTGTGTGTGTGTGTGTGTGTGTGTGTGTGTGTGTGTGTGTGTGTGTGTGTGTGTGTCGCCCTCATACTCGCTCTAAAATGTGATGCATTTAGCCAGCACCCTAATTATTGACCAGGTGGATATTTGTGACTGGATAATTGCAAGTAGTCTAGTAATACGTTTTTCATCTGGCTGATATGTTAACTTGAATTGTCGCTTTGTGGGAATGTTTTCTCATTGACAACAAGCAACTTGCATGATAAAAGACAGGGATTATTTGAGACTAAAAACAATCCCATAATTCCCCCCTCCCCAGGCTGAGAGGAAGGAGCATGTGGCCACTCGGAAGTGGTTCAAATCCCTCAGCGACCTGCGAGGGAAAGAGCGCTCCCTCCTCCACGGAGACTACCACCCTCTCCAATCCTCTTCCTCTTCCCTCGCCTTCCTCCGTCTTTGGGACCAGAGCGACAGATTCGTGACGGCTGTCAACTGGGGCTCGGCGCCCGTTACACTCCCACTGCAACCCACAGGTAAGCTGTGGAGAACCTCAACATACACATTACAAGCTGAAGTGTATTATCAGCCCTAGAGATGTGTATCGTCCGCTGGAAATGTCAGATGTGACCCTGGTGACATGTGCAACACTCAAAGATAAAATTGCAGAGCTACATAACGATGGTCGAGTAGGGCTACCACCAAAACCTTGACGCCACTTATTTATCGCTGCTTCCTGTCTCCCTCTAGGTGAGTTGGAGTTGCCAGAGCAGGCCAAAGTGAAGCTGTCCACTGCTCCAGACCTGGCAGCAGACTCCATGGTCAGCCTAGACAAAATCACCCTGGGACCTGGAGAGGGGGTCCTGCTGCAGTTCCCGTTCACTGGCTGAAGAGGGCGCCAAATTACAGGAAAGCTAGGGTATACCAGTTCTGAGACTCAACTAAACTCAACCCTAGTCCTTGGTATAGGAGTACATTCGAAGATGCCAGATGACTTTTTTTTTTTTTTTATTGAAGGATGAGAGCTTTTACTTCGGTTTATTTAGTCAGGACTTAAAATAAACTAAGGATTGGGACAAATGTAAAGTCCGCTGTACAAGTGAGGAAAATGTAGGGCAATATGAAATGTTAACTTGAAATAACATGAAAATGCAGGGAAATACAGGTGATAAAGTGCTTTCTAAATGTTGGCTTTTAAAAAAGCTATTTTTATGCTAAGAAAAGATTCCTCTTATTTCACCAGACATGCATTCATCACGTTTTTTAATTTTATTTTATTGTTCAAGAGTTAGTCCATATGTGTTTCTTACAAGACATTCCATTGCTCTTTCAGGCATTTCTTTAAGGACATGCATTTTATTTTCAATTCGTTTTAAAGAAATGTTTTAGTTTTTTTAGTAGTATTTTTTTCATGGACTAAGAATTTTCATTTGCACTGACATGCATGTATCGCACTCAAAGTTAAAACTTTGAATGTGTGGTGACTCAGTTTGATAACGTACAGCTATTTTAAGTGAGACTGCTAGTGAACAAAATGACGTCCTGCGGCACCGAGTCCTGACTGTAAACTGACTTCAAAATGAATAAACAAAGTTCTTGTACTTACTGCTGCCGACTCTTCATTTGTGTTTTAAGTCTGAGTGTGACAGTCTCGTCCATTATGCTGTAAATCATATCAGATGAGCTTTTCACTTTTCTAGATCACACAGGTGTGTGTGTTACACGAGATGGTTTCATAGGAAGCCTGTGTGCTCACAATGATTATAGATGGCTTTTTCAGGTGCAGAGTATAAGATGGCATTCATGTACGTGTTAAACTATATGGGTCATCCACTGACTATTCATTTCTTAAAGTAAATATAATTTTAAGCCCAATGTTAAAATGGCCCGTTCTCAAAATTGGGACCAGCAGGATGAATATGACAATACCTCTTGTGTATATATTTTATAACGATCTTATAACACCTCTCAGTCTTGCAAGTACATTTTTAGACGGCAAGTTGTTGCTGGATGAACTAAACAAGTAATTAAGATTTTCCATTATAATGGTGTTCAAGAAGAATATAGAAGGATGTAAGAGGATCCTTGTTACCTCAAATAAGCATTGCTTTTTCACCAACCTCCAAAGACCTGGCGTCCACATGCGTGGACATCACATTTTGGGTTGTCTATACCATAATACTTAATTCTTAACTCTAATTTTTCTCAAAAACTACATCATGTCAAAAGATGATGCTTAGTTTTTAGACTCATCAGGTCCCAATAAGCCCAAATAGCAAAGAGAAATTAAAAATGCATACCAAACAAGAGCTTGGGTCTTAGGAGGTTAACCAAGAAACATCATCTCTAACTACTAGGTAAGGTTTGTCGCATTACTGTCAACAGCCAGTTAAAATGTGGTCTGAAATTAATTATTCCATCTTTAAGAATTTTAACCAAATCTATGTGATGAAAGTTAGGAGGAAGATTTACTAGATTTTATATATTTTGAACGGTCTGTGACATAATGTCCTGGACGTTGAATCAGCCAGCTAAAAAAAAAACTTCTACTACTACTACTTCAAACCTGAAAATTGTGTGCGTCTGTTTTAACGTGGCCTCTCCATGCATACCTCCCACATAGGCCTGTTTGATCTCTTTCAACGTTTTTGAAAGATATTATTTCTTCTCATGAATTCCGTGAGGAGTTGTATAGCTGGTATTGAAAATGGCCTTGAAGATGAGATACTGCTATAATGTACAGCCATGATGCAAAATCCTGCTATTTTGTATTTATGCTGCATCCTGTCTTGCTGTATTTGAAGATGCAGCCATCGCCAAGCCGGCAGGTTCCCTTCCACTGTGGCTTTATCATCTATGCCGTTGATTTGGATCGTGGACATTTTTACCCCCTCAAGAATTTCAGGTGCACTTTTCCTTTGACAAGTGGCTTAAAGAAACTGCACACCTCTCAGTCTTGCAAGTACATTTTTAGACAGCAAGTTGTTGTTGTTGCTGGATGAACTAAACTGATGTTTTTTTAATAAAATAATTAAGATTTTCCATTATAATGGTGCTCAAGAAGAATATAGAAGGATGTAAGAGGATCCTTGTTACATTGCTTTTTCACCTAAACCAAGAAACATCATCACGTCGCTCCAGTTTTTACAGTGTAAAGTGACTGGTTTGTTTTACAATGATGATTTCACTTGTCACTTGCTGGATGTATCTCTCAACTACATCATAAACCTTCGTACGAGCTGGAGCCCGACCTGAGATCTTTCTGCGAGGGTCTTAAAATGAAAGGATCTTGCTTTGACACCAGAGCACTTAATCTCCTCAAGGGCTTCTGGCCCGCAAAATCCTCTTTTAAACCACTTCTTTAAATACACTTTAAATACAGGCTTTTATGTAATTGTCTCTGGCATTATCTCTTTAAAGTCAAACACTGAGATGTCATATTATATCTTTAAAGTTTCAACCAATATGTCAACCATTATACACACGAAAAAGGATATCATGGAAAGCATTGATTTGAAATACGAGAAGCAGTGTGTTTTCACAATGTCGGAGTGCCCCTTTAATAGTCAAAACTGAGAGTGTACTTCTCAGCAGAGTTTCGGGGGCCCGGGTACAATACGGGGCCGCCGCGTTGTTGCGGTATCGCTGGGGAGGTTTAAAGTTCACGGTTACCGGGAATCCGAGCTCGTCTCGCCTACCCCTCTCTGTTCGCCCCGCACCGCTACGAAACCCAACCACCGTCTCTTCCCCACCGCCGTGCACACTCATGACTGACTCTCAGTCTTAGTGTGACACACCGACACGCTCCTTTGACACCGCCGTGACATAAAGTGACATGACCTTTCAGCAGCTTTAAGGGAGCTCTGCAGCGTTTAAGTACTGAGACACACACAGGGCATGCTTTACAATTTGTGGAGATGTGACGTTACCAGAGAAATTTACTCCTACGTGTCACTCCTTGGTGGAAAACCTTGTGCTTTAAAAGCTGAAGAAAATGTGTGAAGAAAATGTTGAAAGCCCCAGTCACTGCATGCAATACACTCACTACATACATCTTAATTCATTTAATCTGCTACTGGGTCTTCACTTTTAAAACAAGTGAAAACATTTGTGTTTAAAGTGAGATGATTCCACTTGTTTCCAAATCAACTCGACCGAGAACTTTCTTGAATCAAATGACATTTTTTGATAGTCTTATTCTGCCTTGTTTCACTGATACTTTAAAGTGAAGATGAATACCTCCAGCTACAGTATTTATTCACGGTAAGCTTCATAACCAAGTGAATTCATTTTTATTTCGCTGTGTACGGTAAGTATGGAACGAGTCTGTGAGGCAGATGGAGCTAGAAGTGAATGAATGAGAATCTGACTTTGGGCTCAAAGGGTCTGAACGTTAACAACCATACTTTATTTATCTAACGGGGCTTCGCTGCAACCACGGTGTTCGGCTGCTGGGCTGAGCAGCTCCACCGAAGCAGTCAGGGGGGGTTAAAGGGTAATTCCGGGATTTTTCAACCTGGCCTCTATGTCCACAAAATCGCTTTTCATACCTTTAAGTAGATCCCAAAAGTCTCTGAGTTTCTCCGGTCCATCGGCTCAACCGGCAGTCGCGTAACGGCGGCTCTATGGCGGCAACGTAATCCGTAAGGGCATACTCGGCCGGTCAAAGTACGTCCACTAAAAGTGCTTGTTTTTGTCACGGACGGGCTCAGATTGTTATTCGTGTTATTATCCAAATGTCTGACAACATTATGGAAAGGGTCGCTACAGAAACAGCTCAGGAAAACGGGTGAAGGACGGTGAAAAGGATACGAAGATAGTTTATGAAAGCAAGAGGGTTCCTCTACGTAAACTCAAAACTCGTCTCTCCGACTCACGTATCAACCGTCCTCTTCCTGCAACAACTCAACCCTCTCGCTTTCATAAACTATCTTCGTATCCTTTTCACCGTCCTCGTTTTCTGAGCTGTTTCTGTAGCGACCCTTTCCATAATGTTGTCAGACATTTGGATAATAACACGAATTGAGCCAGTTGAGCCGATGGACCGGAGAAACTCAGAAACGTTTGGGATCTACTTAAAGGTATGAAAAGCGATTTTGTGGACATAGAGGCCAGGTTGAAAAATCCCGGAATTACCCTTTAAGTGTTTAACGCCTTGCTCAAGGGCACCTCGACCCCCTGTTGTTGAGCGTCACTCATTCACTTTCCCCCAGCAACACTTCCCCAGCCGGTCCGACGATTCGAAGTAACAACCTTCCTGTCTCAACTCTGCTCCTCTAACCCTCCACCCACAATTCATAGTGATGCCACAGAATGCAGTTATATTGTCACAACCCCACCCTGCTGCTGCGACCATCATCAGTATTATTATGAGTGTCATGTCAGCAGAGTGTTGTAGTGCTGCAATATGAACCCCATGACAGTCTGTGTCCAGTACGCCTGCAGTGATTCAGGATCACAAACACTGTCTATAGTTCACCCATCCAAGCTCACACTGTCAAAATCACATGCTGACTTTTAGCATGCACTGTCTGCATTAAGTTTTCTTCAGTGTGTGTGTGTGTGTGTGTGTGTGTGTGTGTGTGTGTGTCGACCATGCAGATGTGTGGCCCTTTAGACCAAAAGCGACCAAACCAAAAGAGAAAATGAGGGGATATAAAAAAGTGCACACTCAAACTGAAAGTGTTTGTGTATGTGTGTGCGCTTGTGTGTGTTTGTGTGCGTGTGTGTGTGTGTGTGTGTGTGTGTGTGTGTGTGTGAGAGGTTGAGGCCACACACTGTGGTGTTTTTCTCTCTGTCTCTGTTGCCTTGTTTCCAGGATCAGTGTCGAGGCTTGAGAGATCACGCACGCACTCACGCGCACACACACACACACACACACACACACACACACACACACACACACACACACACACACACACACAGAGAGTGGTGTTATGAGAAGGTGTGTGAAAGATTGTCAAAGATCACAAGGATTGAAAGAATGACAGCGACCGACCGCTTCGGTGAAACTACCTAACTACCTCTCTCTCTCTCTCTCTCTCTCTCTCTCACTCTCTCTCCTCCCTCTCTATCACTCATGTTCACAGACAGACCACACACACACACACACACACTGGCATCAACGTGTCTGTCCTCACAATGTCAACTTGACAGGTAAGACTGGATTTTTCCTTCACTTTCCACCTTTCTGTCAGGTAGGCGTTCTTCAACTTTGTCAGCTTGGGACCCGAAGTGAGTTTAGCTTAGCTTGATGGTTAAAACGTACCGGGGCTGTTAGCCTGAGACAAGACCTGCGACCCCTTGCGAGTGTGTTAAATGTACCGCGAAGTCAGAGCTGCACTAACCGTGGCCAGGAGTCCGGTCTCCTGGACTATGAGCTCGTAAACGTGGACTACTACTCCACTCAGACCGAAAAAGTCGCAGCACCCTTTTTCCTCGTGGAGACTGCGGCTCCCTGCCGAGCGTGCATCCTTTGACGACGCAGCAAACCCCCATGACAGATGAGATGATTTCAGGATGAGATGATTTGAAGACGAGGCTTATGCAATCAGAAGCATCAAACGCACGCTTTTTTTTCACACTAGACGGTGAGATCTCCCGGTGAGATCTGAGCCTTGCAGCGTTACAGTGCTGCTGCCTGAACCGTGTCACTGTTTACCAAACACCGTCTTACACCGAGAAGCTGAAAACAGATAAGAGTAGGGTTATGCACACAGGAGGTATGAACTTATATATATATATGTGTGTCATTTTCGGACATTTTCGGTCTCGCCCCGACGTTTAACACACAAGCATGAGAGCCATTTCTTCGCCAAAACCATGATAATTGTATGAATGTGTTTGGGTGAAGCGAATGTCTCATCGCTGTGACTATTTTTGGCCTCCTTCGATGCGGTGACCTCCTTTGACATCTGGAGACAGAATGAGGGCAACAACCGCTTTTGTGTTTTAGCTGTAAAGTTGAGCCCAGGCACCGAGGAAGACGCGACCGGCAAACATCTGTGCAAAATAACGCTTTATCCGCTCTGCTGTGAAGGAGAATTGAGAATGGAACAATTTAGATGCAATATTTGTTTTGCTAGCCTTAGGTAATACGCTATAGGGGCTCTCTGTGGAAGAACAATATATGAAAGGAAGTGAAATCTGTAGAGCAGCCCCGGTTAGAGCATGTTAACACAAATTTAGAAGACCCGGCATTTGTAGATCTTTTTCAAAGACACCTGATGTTGGAAAACGTGTCTGGGACGGTAACTTGAGCGCTTGACTAGCTAAAACAAATCTTGTAGCGTGTGTCCTAACTGAGCCTGAATGATAGAGGTGTTGTTACTGATTTGCTTGGTGTTAGGTCACAAAATGACCATTATTGCCACGAGTACACTTTCAATTTTGCAAATTGAAAATAATATGAGAAATAAAACACCACAACCGCTCATTCATAGTTGTACTGGGCCTCTGCTATCGGCTTCTGCAATATTTCCTCCCTATTTATTATTTTGTCAGCTCCAAAATTGTATAATGGCCGTTGCTGCACCAGTCCAGCGTCCAGTGCTTTGCTGCATTGCTGCATAGTTGCATTGGTTAATTGCAGCTGCGTCAACATCAAACTGAAGTCAAGAACCCATGCATGCCGGGGGCGACGTGAGGGAGGATAAAGGCATCCATCATATCGGCATTAAGCGGTGAAATGCGTCCTGCTAATTAACTGCAGAATGTTAGCTGTTAGTCTGAGGGAAAAGGGAAAGCGATTTGCCTCCTGTTGCGCTGTTGACCTTGTTTAATGTGGATGAATCGCCTGCTGCCCGCCTCCTCGTTCCTCACCACGCCGCCAGGTTTCAGGAGGATTCAAGGGGACAGTCGCGTCTTTAAGCTGGAAACAAATCCCCCTCAAATGAGTTTGTTTCATAAAAGTTGAGTGGTTTGGGAGAACTAACTCTCATTTTTATATCATGGCTCACCAGTGCTTTGATAATTTGCTGGTGCAGAGTGGTGCAAAGAGGCCTTAGAAACCTCAGGCGTGTATTTCATGGTTGTGAGAACAGTATTCTTCAGCAAAAGGACGATTAGATTATGGGGTTTTATTGGCCTCCATGGTAAAGTTGCAACGCTGACAATAGCAAAAAAGGCTTAGCTGTGAGATTTGTATTCATAAAAAGTTCTCATGCTTTTGGTGCAACCCTAGAAAAAATACTCTTAACACGGCGCAGTAGTATTTTATCAATTAAGATAAAAGATAGATTACTTAGCTAGATTATTAGATAGATAGATTACTTTAATGATCTCTGCGCGGAAATTGGGTGGGATTTTGGGATGGCCCCACTGGGTGGATACACTATTAATAACATGGTCACGATGATGGTTTGCAGAAGAGTGACATTGCACATTATGTGGAGAATTAAAGACAGTAGAGGTTGTGTGTGTTTAGGTAATGCATCACATTCACACGTCAAATGATTTGGATGTGCTGACCTGTTGTAAGGCGCTCTTAATTTTATGTTAAAAGTCGTTTATACCGGCAGTTTGCACATATTCAGTCACCAGTCACAAGTTATGAAGGGTGAATTTCAGTAGCGTATCATTTAATCCAAAAAATTCACCCCAGTATGAAAAATGAAATTTTAGGTGATGAATGAAACAATTAATTAGGTCCCAAATTGCATATCTCGCGATTTTCTTTAATTTCTTAATCAAATATGTACATTTTTCAAAATATTTTACGTGGCATACAACTTAACAATAAGCACTACCATGACCGAGGCCCAAGCTTAACACCTCGTCCCTCTGATCAGCTTTGAAGGTTGCGAGAGAGTAAAGATGCAGACTCACGTTAATCACATATGGAAACTGTTCTTCCTCAGGCAACATGCTGATCACCGTTCTCTCTCCGCTGGCCTTTGTGTGAATGGATAGAAGCGTGGAGAGTATCCAGAGGAACAAAGTGTTTGCAATTAAATGCATTAATAAGTGAAAGTCACGCTGGATGGTATTTTATGGGAATATGAATATGAGAACTGATTGAATTTGCAACAAGGAGATAGTAGAGTGCCAATTGTTGTATAGCTTTGTGCACAATAAGCATTAGACTCAGACTCCAAATCTCATTTATTAACCCTGAAACAAATAATAGAGTCTGATCATAACATTGTAACTAATTCAAATAGTTGTTACGGCGCGTGCATCTCCAATTGTGGCTATTTTGTCGCCGATAAATGACAAGGCGTCTGATGTGTAGAGAATGTCCCGGGACCCTCGGGCCACACTAAACCACTGAAAATACATCTAAAAAAAATGAACGTTCTTGATAAGTGGCGTTTTGGGTGATGTGAGGCTCGGAAAATAAAATCGGAAAATATTAGCAAGTCTCCGCTAAATTGTAGTCCATGTTTAACCGTAATACCCTTTTTTCTTTGAGCATGAAAACCACTTAGGGGTCGTCTGGCATTTGAAAGGGAGCACTTGAACCCACCATCAAAAACAGTGTAAAATGTCCATTAATGTCCACCATGGAGCCAGACGCGCTGAAACAGAAATAACACGCTGGATGGAGAATTTATTAATTGACTGTATTTGACCATAATCATTTTCAGCGATGAACCATAAAAAAAAAACCTCCTGTGGTTCGGATTGAAATCAAATTGATTGCAGTTTTATTTTAAACCACGGCAGCTTTAATACTGTATTATTGCAATTCGGTGCGTGTGTGTGTGTGTTTGTGCGTGATATGACTTAGAGTGGGCCTGTCTGGGTAAACACATTTGCCATGTAACAAAATGCAAAGCTACAACCATACACACAACCTTCTGCTTTTCATCTTTGCTTTGACGTTATCCACAAACAACTAATAAGCAATCGAAGGAGGATTTGAGGTAAAATACCAATCTGTCAACTCGTCATCATATATCCTTCATGTTCGAACCACATTAAAGAAATAACGCCAGAAAAAAAATACCAATATAACACAATATAATAACTGTCCTACAATAAATATCCTCTAGACCTTGATGTTGATGATAGGAAACTCTCCAGGACTGGCCTTTAGTCGGGATGTGTCAAATGGGCCAGTTCAGTGAGGATAATGATCTAAAACACAGAAATCTCAAAGTATAGACCAACTTTTTGAAAAATAAGCTCCTTGACCAACTTCTCTCGTGTGACGAGGAGAAAGGCTCGACCTTTCACCTCTGCGAGATTTTGTACACGACAGGTGCTTTTGA